>APFE031424130.1:283022-440860 GCA_000404065.3 Pinus taeda | reverse complement strand
AAAGGATGAACAGAACAATCATGGAGCGTGCAAGGTGCATGAGATTGCATGCAAGATTGCCTTTACAATTTTGGGCAAATGCTGTAGATACTATTGTTTACCTAATAAACAAAGGGCCTTTAAGTTCCTTGGATTGTGGTGTTCCAAAGGAAGCATGGATAGGTAAAAAGGTAAACTACTTTTTTTTAAAGCCTTTTGGTTGTGAGGCCTTTGTCCATATTAATAAAGAAAATAGAACAAAGCTTGAGACAAAGTCAAAGAAATGTACCTTTATTGGATATGGTGTTAATGATTTTGGTTATCGCTTATGTGATTACGAAAATCACAAAATCATTAGGAGCAGAGATGTAATATTCAATGAAAAGGTCTTGTATAAGAATCATTTGCAGGAAAAAGACAGGAACAAAACAACAAATACGTAGTTCTTGATGAAATCAACAAAAAAGTAAAGGTGCGTGAAAATAATAATAATCAGCAACCACAACAATAGCAACCACCACAATAGCAACAGGCACCCCAAGCACCTAAAAGTGGTGTTAGAAGAGCTACCAAGATAAGTAGACCCCCGAAACGATACTCTCCTTCATTATATTATTTATTGTTGACTGATTCTGGTGAACCCGAATGTTATGAAGAATCAATGCAGGTTGAAAGTAGGAAGAAGTGGGAGGTAGCCATGGAAGAAGAGACGGACTGCTTAATGCATAACCAGACTTGGGACTTAGTCAGGTTGCCTGTAGGAAAAACTACACTGAAGAATAAATGGGTTTACAGGATGAAGGAAGAAGATGGAGGAAAACAAAGGTACAAAGCTAGACATGTGGTGAAGGGGTTTTCTCAGAGGAAAGGTATCGATTTTGATGAAATATTTTCTCCTATTGTTAAAATGACTTCAATCAGAACTATTTTAAGTCTAGTAGCAGTTGAAGATTTGCATCTTGAGCAGTTAGATGTAAAGATAGCCTTTCCCCATGGGGATTTGGAGGAAGAGATATATATGCAACAACCACAAGGATATGAGGTAAAATGGAAGGAGAAACTAGTGTGTAGGTTGAAGAAGAGCTTGTATGGCTTAGAATAGGCTCCAAGGTAGTGGTATCTAAAATTTGACAAGTTTATATCTGAAAAAGGTTATACTAAATGTCACTCTGATCATTATGTTTATCTAAAAAAGCAAAATGATGGTAGCTATATTATATTGTTATTGTATGTAGATGGCATGCTTGTTGTAGGGTCTAACATGCAGGAAATAAATGTGCTCAAAATGAAATTGGAAAATTCATTTGTGCTGAAGGATTCGGGAGCTGTAAAACAAATCCTTGGTATGAGAATAAATAGAGATAGGAAAAATTATAGATTAACATTGTCTCAGAATGAGTACATACAAAATGTGTTAAAAAGATTTAGTGTGCACAATGCAAAACCAGTTAGTACACCTTTTCCTAGCCATTTCAAACATAGTAAGGAAATGTGTCCAAAGACCCAAGAAGACATGGATCATATGTCTAAAGTTCCATATGCATCAGAAGTTGGAAGCTTAATGTATGCAATGGTCTGCACAAGGCCTGATATTGCACATGCAGTGGGAGTTGTAAGCAAGTACATGAAAAATCCAGAAAAGGAACATTGGATGGCAATGAAATGGATTCTCAGATATTTGAAGGGTACCACAAATCAAGCATTATTCTTTGGTGGTTCAAACATTTCTCTACAGGGATATGTTGATGCAGACATAGCAAGTGATATAGATAATGGGAGGAGCACTACAGGATATGTATTTACTGTAGGTGGAATAGCTTTCAATTGGGTTTCAAAAATCCAAGTGTTGTTGCACTTTCAACAACAGAAGCAGAGTATGTTGCGGTTACAGAGGCTAGAAAAGAAATGATTTGGTTACAAAGGTTTATGGGTGAATTGGGTAAGCAGCATGATATGGGCATGTTATACAATGATAGCCAAAGTGCCATTCATCTTGCAAAGAACTTAGCATTTCATTCCAAGACTAAACACATACAGCTCAAGTACCATTTCATATGATTAGTGTTGCAAGATGGAGAGTTGAAGCTAGAAAAGAAACACACTAGCGAGAATCTTGCAGATCTGCTAACAAAAGTTGTAACCAGGGAGAAACTGAGAATATTCTCAGTTTCAATTGGTCTTCAAGGATGACTATAAAGATGAGACACAACCAGGTCCAAAGAGGAGTCAATGTCTAGCAAATGAAGGAGTGATGGAGTTGCTACAATCATTCTCCAAGTGGGAGATTGTTGGGTGTGGAGCATGATTGCTTAGAGGTCTTTGTTTCAGCTAGATGTATACCCCAGGAAGTTTGCACAACCCTCCATGCAAGGGGGTGTGGGGGCGACTTGTCCCACCCTGCGGGGGTTCAGGGGACGGGGGGGCGGTCCCCCCTAGTTGGGGGTTCTAGGGGCCAGCGGTCCCCCGGTGGGGGTTTTGGGAGTAACGTCCCTGAAGCTAAAAACAGATGTAAAATTTCCTTGTAAAAGTATAGTAATTTCTAGTCAATTTAAGTTGTTCATTAGGCAGATGATCTGGTGGTAGAACTTATGTTTAGTTTAGGGTTTTTTGCCCTAGAAGGCAACCCGTCTCTTTGTATGAGGGCATTGTATTTGAGTCTATGTAATAGATGTGTATTCTCTGAGCGAGAAATAGAGAGGTGAGGCTGTAAGAGAATAGAGGATATTATAGCGAATTTGTTGTAGGTTGTGTGTCTTCATTTTGCTAGATAATAGAAAGGAAGGATTGGTTGTTCGGGGTGGACGTAGCCCAAAATGGATGAACCACATATATCTGTGTCTCTTGTTTTATGCATTTTCTGTGTTTATATTTATGAAATATTCTATGTGTTCCATTGCTCCATAATATATAATTTTCTAACATCCGTAGAATCAGCAGCTAGAGAAAATGGCAAATGAAGCATGTCGCCACTTTCTAGAGCTAGAAATCATGACAGACCTACCAGTTGGAGTGTGAATCCACAAATTAGCGAATGGATTATGGGAGGCAAAGGAGGAAGCAACGAGGGTACAACTAGACGTCAACCTTCATATTGTTGAGCTGCAATTAAAGGTGCAACCCTCTACACCCCCAAAATTTAGGGAAGAGTGCGTTGGTGCTATTAAAAAAGGGTTGGAGGAAATAAGATAGGCAGTACAAAAATGCACCCTTATGTTGGAAGAATCCTTCATGGTCCTCACTTCATTATAGGAGGACCCCAACATACAGCACCTAGAAATGGAGGCATGGGAGCTTCAAGTGCAGTATCATAGTGTGCGCAGAATGACGCAGATAGTTGTCTGAACCCAATGACTTGTGAAGCTACAACAAGCAAAGGCATTGAAGGAAAAGGTGGATACCACATGATAGAAAGAGGCAGTCCTTAAAGCACGTGTCCAGCCTTAGATTAATGAGGCCTTCCTCATCACTATAGACATTGAAGCAAATCTCGCATAGATAAAGGCGGTGCATGGCTTAATGCGGGGATTTTCCCCTGACAGTGAGACTTCGGCAAAAAGAGTGGAGTAGATCGAGGAGACTACGAAACAATGCACTGCAGACCTCCGCGCAGTGCAAGATCGATTGGAAGGGCTCTGTGCCAAGATCACCACACTAGTAGAGTGACTTGGAACAAGTAACGATGATTGTGTTGGGGGCTTGTTGGCCATGGAATCCCCCAACAGTATGTTTTGGGGCTCAAAGCTATTGGGTTGTGTTATATTCTTTCCATGACTAACCTACGTAGTGAATTGGGGGGTTAGAGGGGGTGCGAAGCCCCCTGTTTGTTGCATCGATTGTGTAGTGGGGGGGTCATAAGGGGCTCTGAGGGGGGTAGGTAGCCCCCATCTATGGGGTCTCAGGCAGCGCCCCAGGAAAAATTATTTTGGACACTATATTAGGTTGGGGGGACCTAACTACGGTTTTTGGTACATGGTTTTGGACACGATGGTTTTTGGTCCATGGTATTAGATGCTTCGGCATGTATAAATATGTATTGTAACATTGAAAGGAATATAATGAAAAAGCAAGCTGGTAGTCTTGATTTTGGGATCCAGGGGAAAATCTTTGTCTATATGTGTTTTATTTGTAATGTTCTCACATTGTTTATTTTTTGTGTTTTAGAATTCATATGTAGGTAATCTATGTACGGGGTTAAAACCTACATTTGGTATCAAAGTTGTTTTGGCTTCAAGGGGACACCTTTTTTGCTGAGGGGTTTCACTTGGGCTTATGGTACACCCTGTTTAGTGGGAGATCTGCAAGATCGATTCTGGTGGTGAAAGAAGATGACGATCAGTGGAAAGATAGAGATCGAGAAATTTAATGGTCAGAGTTTTGAGTTATGGAAACTCAAGATTGAGGACCTATTGGTGGATAAATATCAATGGATCGTGGTAGATCTGAGTACCAAACCAATGAGAGTGTCCAATGAAGAATGGAAGAAGCTAGATCGAAAGGCAAAGAACACAATACGATTGTGTCTCTCAGATCTAGTATTGCTGAATGTATCAAGGGAAGCTACGGCGAAGGGTTTGTGGGACAAGTTAGGGAATTTGTACCAATATAAGTCTCTGGTGAGTAAACTATTCCTATGGAAAAAGTTGTATAACCTGAGGATGAAAGATGGAGACTCGGTGACAGAGCATCTGAATGCATTTAATACTGTGGTAAGTTAGTTATTATCTGTTAATATTAAAATTTCAGATGAAGATAAGTGCATCAATTTGATGTGTTCTATACTAGATTCATGGGATAGTTTGGTTGTTGCAATAGGTAGTAATGCAACTACCTTGCATTTTGATGAAATAGTCTCATCCTTGCTGACAGAGGAGATGAGATGGAAAAATATGGAGAGACAGAATGGTGATACCTTGTCTATACAATCACAGTCTTAGAACAGAAACAAAAATAAGTCATCGAGTGGGAGATATAAATCTAGAGGGAGATCTAAAACTCTAGGAAAACTTGTAAAGGTAGTATGTTGGAAATGTGGAAAAGAAGGGCACTACAAACAAGACTATAAATCTAAAGCTTCTGACAAAGGAAAGCGATCTAATGATGCTTCTTCTACAAAGGTGAAAACTACCTCTGATGAAGGTGGGGATGTGTACTTGGCTTCTTCAAGTACACATGTAGATCATGAGGCATGGTTGATTGACTCAGGTGCGTCTTTTAGCTTCACTCCCAATAGAGAGTGGTTCAGTGAGTATGAAAAATACGATGGTGGTGATGTCTTCTTAGGGGATGATAGGAAGGCTAGAATCGTTGGTTGCAGAAAAGTAAAGTTGGAGTTCAAAGGTAGAAGGGTTAGAACACTTCTGGGTGTTCTTCATATTCCTACATTAGCCAAAACTCTGGTTTTTGTAAGCAAGCTGGATGATGCAGGTGTAAAAACAGTGTTCGAGAAGGATACCTGGAAGATGGTTCGAGGAGCACTGGTATTAATGTGGGGATTTCTAACTGGAACTCTGTACAAGCTGCAGGGTAGCACTATTGTTGATGGGTGCAATAGTTCTATGGTTCCTAAAAGTGGAGCAAAAAATCTAGTGGTCTCTTGAGAGAAGACCATGTTCTGGCATTAAAGGCTTGGACATATTGGAGAGAAGGGCCTTTGAATACCTCATGGTAAAGGTATGGTAGAAGGTATGAGTAATATCTCTCTAGGTTTTGATTTCTATGAAAATTGTGTATATGGGAAGCAAAATTAGGTGAGCTTCACCTCTGGTGGTAAGAGGGTGAAACAGATATTAGAGCTTGTGCATACTGACGTGTTTGGACCTGTGAAGGTTCCATCACTAGGTAAGTCTATGTACTATGTATCATTTATAGATGACTTCTCAAGGAATACATGGGTATATTTCCTTAAGAAGAAATTTGAAGTCTTTGACATGTTTAAAGAATTTAAGGCTCTGGTGGAAAATCAGATAGAGAAGAACATAAAGGTGCAGAGGATAGATAACGGTGGAGAGTTTTGCAGTAAGGAATTTGAAGAATTCTGTAAGAAGTGTGGTATAGCATGGCAGAAGACTACTCCATATACACCTCAACAAAATGGAGTTGCAGAAACAATGAACAAGACATTGATGGAAAGGGCAAGAAGCATGCTCAATGGTGCCGGTTTAGGACAAGAATTCTAGGTAGAGGCGGTGGAGACAGCATGTTACCTGGTAAATAGATCACCTTCATCAGCGTTGGAGCATAAGACTCCACAAGAGGTATGGACTGGTAAGAAACCCTCTATTTCACATCTGAGGGTATTTGGATGTGATGCATATGTAAATGTTCCAAAGGAGAAATGAACCAAGTTGGATAGTAAATTTTAAAAGTGCATCTTTATTGGGTATAAGGATGGTTTAAAGGAATATAAGCCTTGGAACCTAGCAACAAGGAAGGTTGTGTATAACCGAGCTGTGGCATTCAGAGAGGTGAAATATGTTATTAAATATGAAGTCCAACTAAAGGAGCCTAAGAAGATAGATTTTGAGCTAAAGGAGGAAGAATCAAACTCTACAGTGGATGAGGAATCAAAAGATGAAGTGCCACAAACGCTGGGTGTAAGAAGATCAATTCAAAAATGAAGGCAGCTAGAAAGGTATAGTCCATCAACTTTCTGTTCAAATTTTGCTTTATCTATTACTAATGATGATCCCAGAAATGTGAAGGAAGCAGTAGATTCAGAGGATGGGAAACTCTAAAAAGAGGCCATGGTTGATGAAATGGCATCTTTGTACAAAAATGAGGGTTGGAACCTGGTGGAGTTGTCGACTGGAAGGAAACCCATTGGTAGCAAATGGTTGTTCAAGAAGAAGACAAATGTAGAAGGGAAGGTGTAGAAATACAAAGCTCAGTTGGTAACAAAAGGTTATTCCCAGGTGTCAGGAATTTATTTTGGTAATATTTTTTCTCTTGTTTCCAAGGTAACTTCTATTAGATTACTTTTATCTATTGCTGCTACTTTTGATTTTGAGGTATAACAGATGGATGTGAATACAACATTTCTTCACTGGGATCTAGAAGAGGAGATCTACATGAAGCAACCTCAAGGCTTTGCGGTGAAGGGCAAGAAAGAACTGGTATGCAAGTTAAAGAAGTCTCTATATGGGTAAAAAAGTCACCAAGGATGTGGTATCAAAAATTTGATATTATACGGGGACTTGGCTTCACCAGAAGTAAGGCAGATCACTGTGTGTATTTTAAATTAATTCGTGACCATGTTATTTATCTGGTCTTGTATGTGGATGATATGTTGTCGATTGGAAATGACAAAGAAATTATCTATGACTTGAAGACCCAGTTGTCGTCCAAATTCGACATGAAAAATCTTGGTGCTACAAACTATATTTTGGACATGGAAATTAAAAGGGATTGGGTGAAGAGGAAGCTCTAGTTAAACCAGAGGAAGTATGTCGAGACAATACTATAGAGGTTTAATATGCAGGATAATAAACTGGTGAAGTTTCCTATTCCTGTAGGTGTAAAGTTATCTGTAGAAGAGTGTCTCAAGACACAAGAAGAGGAAGAGGATATGTGTCGTGTTCCATATGCAAGTGCATTCGGTAGCCTGATGTATGCAATAGTATGTACTAAACCAAACATTGCACATGTAGTGGGAGTATTGAGTAGGTTTATGTCAAAACCAGTGAAGGTGCATTGGACAACAATGAAGCGGGTTTTCAGGTATTTGCATGGCACCAGTGATTGTGGTTTGTGCTACCGAGGAAGACCAGGATTGGACAAAGCTTTTGATATCCATGGATTTTTTGATGTAGACTGGGTTGGAGATTTGGATACGAGAAGATCTACAAGTGGGTATGTGTGTAAACTATTTGGAGGTGCAACCAGTTGGATGAGTAAGAAAAAATATGTAGTGGCACTATCAACTACAGAGGCAGAATACATGGGAGCCACTCATGCAAGTAAGGAAACAATTTGGTTGTAGAGATTGTGTTCAAGTATGGGGTTAGTATAGGTAGCTATAAAGATAGACCTATGACAAGCAAAGCACAATTTTCTTGGCAAAGAAGCCTGCTTATCATTCAAAGACAAAGCACAATGATGTTCAATATCACTTTGTGAGGGATTTGATAGAAGACAAAAAGGTGTTCCTGGTAAAGGTCGACACATTGAAGAATATTACAGATGCATTGACAAAATTTGTGAGCTCTGTGAAGTTCTCCTGGTGTAGAGAAACAATGGGCGTTTTAGGGTTGGAAAAGTGACTAAGCTCTTCTATGGCCCCCTGTGGAAAGAAAATAACAAGTAGGAGAATGTTGGGTTGTGTTATATTCTTTCCACGACTAACCTACGTAGTTGGGCGAACCCTATATTAGGTTGGGTGGACCTACCTATGGTTTTCGGTCCATGGTATTGGATGCTTCAGCATGTATAAATATGTATTGTAACATCGAAAGGAATATAATGAAAAATCAAGCTGCTAGTCTCAGTTTTGGGATCCATGGGAAAATCTCTGTGTATATGTGTTTTATGTGTTATGCTCTCACATTTTTTATTTTCTGTGTTTTAGAATTCATATGCAGGTAATTTCTGTATGGGGTTAAAACCTACAAAAGCCCAAATTTTGGTCAAAGGTTTTGTAAGACTCCATGAATTGCGGGCTTGGAGCAGCAAGTAGTGGTTAAGTCATAGGGCTGTCCACCCTAAAGTAATGTAATGTAATGTAAAGTCATGTCGGCCTACCCATGGTCCATGGACCATTGGATTGCATAAATAGAGCAAGGCTCTAAGTGTAAATATGGTAGTAGATGATAGAGTGAGTAGTTAGAGAATGGTTCAAGCTTAGAGTAGGATTCTAAGTGTATTGGGTCATAGTAGTAGGAAGAGGCCCTGCAGCTGAGTGCGTAGAGGCCTAGTAGAGTCCGCAACTGAATGCGCAGGGCAAAGTCGAGTATGTAATCAAGATAGAAAGCTAATGAAGAGAAGTTTATCCTAATCCTATGCATCTAGTCTCAAACCATTATTATGTTGTTATGCATTACTTTTACTCTATATATTTACTATGCATAATTGAGTAAATGCTTGTATGATTTAGAATACTTGTATATGAAAATAATTTAAGTAGTCAGCTAACAGTGCATAATTAGCAAAGATTTGGGTAAATAACAAGGATCACACTACGAATAGCACTGTGCGAAGACAACATGGAAGGTTGTGAGGTGCCCACTTGTGCGCATAGCACAGTGAGCGTGAAGGTTGGACTATGTACAAATCCCAACATATCAAACATCCCGAGGGTGTGGAAACCTGGTTCTAGCACCCTCCCATACTACTTTGAATGAGATCTCAGTCCACGCTCTGTGGATTGTTGCCGAAAGGGCCAATAGTACCAGGATTTGCTTGGCTAAATCACCTTTGAACCTGGGTCAGGCCCCACTAAGCCAACAAGAAGCGCAAGATAATTTTGATAAAAAGTCTCTGTGCCTAGTCATACCTTTGGACCCTATAGAAGGATCGCACTACATAGAGCCAGTCCGAAACTATGAAAGTGACGATGAATTAGACTGTCTCTACAAGATAACCACATGGGAGAAAGTCTAGGTAAATCCCATTGTGAACGGACGAATCTCATGGGAGTGTGAAAGCTCTTGTACATTAGATTTGGATGAGGAAACAGTGCAATGGAAGAACGAGTTGCATGAGGCGACCACGCCGAAATGTAGTATGATGACAAAATCATTGCATTGCGTATTGACAGAAGTGAGGGATCTACCTACATATGATAGGTTAATTGAGGTAGATGCATTCTTGAATAGATTTGAAAGAGATGTGCCAGAAAAGAAACGTTTCAAGGCTTTGAAATGGGCACTACGTGCTATGCTGATGAGGTTGTGGGGTACACACCAAGGATTATTTGACGACTGGCACCAATGTAGGAGAATGATGAGCATACATTTTGTGAAGCCTTAGATGTGTCTAACAGACAAGTATGACGAATGGGATGATCTGCACATGCACCTCACCAAGTGGACAAATGTTTATGGGAAAGAGCCACAACCTGAGTGGGCACACCTATTCTGTCATACCCTAGATGTTATACCCATGAACTGGTAATAGAGATGGAGCTCTGCCATGGGACGAGTGAATGGGATATCTTGTGCGAAGGGTTCTTGTTAACCTTCACATTTGAGGATTATTGGTGGGACATTGTTAATGACATGCTACAAGCAGTAAAAGAAGCTATCTTTAAGATACCTTAGGAGCTAATAGAATTGATTGTACCTGAATGGGCTACTCAGCTGAGCTGCACATTGGAGTGTTATAATGTAAATAATGAAGAAGACGATGAGGATCCGTGAAAATTTAACATTCCAGAAACTGGAGCCCGTCACGAGGTTCAAGGACCACTAGTTGAAGACCCTGACATAATCGTGTCGGTAAGGACAAAGTAGGTGAACATTGGTGAGGAAGCTGAACCTAAGTATGAAATGCTCAGCGACTACTGGGATGACGTGATGGTGGATAAGCTCGCTATGTTACTCTGCGAGTACTAGGACCTATTCCCGACTAAGATCACAGAATTAAAAGGAATCATTGAAGATTTAGGAATGATGCGGATCACATTAAATCCTGACGCAAAGCCAGTTAACTAGAGGCCTTACCGCTTCAATCCGAAATACAAGGAGAAGGTCCGCATAGAACTAGACAAGATGTTCATAGCCGAAATCATTGAGCCGGTGGAACAATTTGATTGGGTAAGCCCTATGGTGGTGTAGGAAAAAATCAGAAGGGCAAGATAAGAATATGTGTGGACCTCATAAAATTGAATGACGCATGTGTTTATGACCCATTCCCAACTCCATTCACGGATGAAGTATTGGAAAATATTGGTGGGCAGGAAGCATATTATTTCACTGACGGATTCTAAGGGTACCACCAAATCAAAATTGCACCAAAAGATATGAGTAAGACAACCTTCGTGACTGAGTGGGGCTACTTTCAATACATTGTTATCCCATTTGGATTGAAGAATGCGTCAGCCATCGTTTCGCACATAGCTGTTGCAGCATTCAAAGAATACATCCACAAGTTCCTATAGGTTTATCTAGATGATTGGACTGTATTTGGATTGGTTAAGCACCATGTAGTGAGCTTATGCTTGATGCTAGATACCTGCCAAAGACACCAAATCACGTTGAACCTCAAGAAATGTATGTTCCTTGTTCCTTTTGGGGACCTGTTGGGACATGTGGTTTGCAGACAAGGACTGATGGTAGACACCACGAAAATTGCGATGATTCTAAATTTGGAACTGCTGCAAAGTGTGAAATAGATGCATGCTACCCTGGAACATACGAGGTACTATAGGAAGTTCATTAAAATCTATGCCCAGATCACCGCGCTAATGGAGAAGTTGTTGAAAAAAGATGTCACGTTCTTCTGGAATGATGACTGCAAGAAAACCTTGGATGTACTAAAAGAAAAAATGGCCTCTGCATCGATCCTGGTCTTCCCAAAATGGGATGAGGAGTTTCATGTCCATGTTGAAGCATTGTGCATAGCACTAGAAGTGGTACTAACATAGGAGGGTGGAGAGGGCTTGGATCACCCTATCACATTCGCTAGTCATAGGTTTTCTAAATAAGAAAATATCTATTCCATAAATGAACGTGAGGGATTGGCTATGGTGTATGAGCTCCAAAAATATCGACACTATTTGATAGGGGGACACTTCAAGATGTATATTGATCATTTCACATTAAAATACTTGGTCAACAAGCTTGTGTTGGGGGGTCACATATGGAGGTGGCTTTTGTTGCTCTAAGAATATGATTTTGAGGTCATTGTGAATCTTGGGTACCTAAATGCAGGACTGGATCACCTATCGTGCATTGAGGCATGAGAGGAACCTACTAGTCTAGAGGAAGGATTACCTAACACACATCTCTTTGATGTGTGCATAGCAGATTTACACTTTGAAGACATAATCCACTTTCTCACGACTAGAACTACGGTGAAAGAGTACTCTGTCCAGCAGAAGAAGGAACTGGTGGTGCGTGTGACAGATTTTTCTGGCATCACATGGCACCTATATAAGATGGAAAATGATGAGATACTATGATGGTATGTACCTGAATTTGAAGGAATTCATATCCTCGTGGACGCGCATGGCCTGTGATGTATGTCAAAGAATAGGTAAAGCATTGTGGAAGGATGAGATTCCTTTGAATTCATAAATGACATTGTATCCCTTTCAAAATTTGGTGATCAACTTTGTAGGACCTATCAACACTCAAGGACAGATAGGCGCGGGATACAGTATCACTCTGACAAAGTACCTGACTTGTTGGGCAGAAGCGTAGCTAGTAAAAGATTGCACACATGCCACAACTATGAAGTTTCTATGTGAACACTTATTGATACGGTTTGGATGTTCAAATATCTTGATGAGTGATCACAATACACATTTCCTGAATGAAACAATCAATACGCTAATAGAAGAGTTTCAGGTGTATCATTAGAAAATCATACCATATCACCCACAAATCAATGGGACAGTAGAAGCATTTAACAAAATACTAGAGACTACTTTGACCAAAGTATGCAATGTACAACAAAGTGATTGGGACTTGCATGTACCTACAGTATTATGGGCTTATAGGAGAACTTGCAAGAAACTAATAGGACAGACACCTTTCCGGTTGTTCTATGGAGTGGAAGTCGTAATGCCAATGGAGTATATTGTGCCTAGTCTTTGCATAACATCGCTCACAGGTATGACAGATTATGGAGCCCTGGAGGAGAGGCTTGTGTAGTTGGACGAATGTAAAAAAGGAATGGTTTTTGGTTAGATTCCATCAAAAGGTAAAAAGCAGCGTGAAAAGGTCTGGCATGATCGACATATTAAGCTGCATACCTTCAAGGTAAATGATCTAGCATTAATATATGACAGTAAGTTTGATAAATTCTTGGGAAAGTTCAGGATGCATTAACTGGGACCATATGTTGTTAAGGAGGTCACAGACAATGAGATGGTGCAGCTAGTAAAGCTGAATGGAGAACCTTTCCCAGGCAAAGTGAATGGTAGTTGATTGAAGCCATACACGTGTGATTTGACTAGCCGATAGAATCATAGTCTTTGCACTCCAAGTAGATGAAAGAAGGTGTGGGACTATAACTAGATGCAGGGGATATAGGAACACATACAGGGGAGTAGTCCTGACACCACGGTTTCGGAACAATGCATATAGGAGATACAATAGGTAGTCACTGAATGCACTACCAACCTTGCAGCCGTCCGAGTAGAGTTGGGAAGTCTCTGCGTGAAGATCTCCACACTGACAGAGTGACTCGAGGGCGAGTTATGATGTTTGTGCTGGGGGCCTATTGGGCATGGGATCCCCAAGGCAAGTTTTGGGGCTTAAAGCCCAAGTTTTGACTATGTCCATTATAAAGACACGATCTATGGGCGTAGTGCGCGAAGTTGTAATAGAGTCATAGGGTTGTGAGCCTTCATATTTGTAATGTAATGTCAGTTTGAGAGATCTATCCATGGTCTGCTGACAAGGCATCGTATAAATAGAGTGAGGCTCTAAGTGTAAAGTCTAGTTTTGGGTCGTAGAGTAGGAGAAGGCTCTGTATCTGAGTGCACAGAGGCCTAGTAGTGCCCAATTGAGTGCGTGGACCCCTGCAGCTGAGTGCATAGGGAAGGTTGAGTCTGTAACCATTGGAAGCATTAAGAAAGAGAAGTTTTACCATTTCTCTATGTATATTTTCCTATTTTATGCATTGAAGTATATTGGGTATGAATTGTAGGTTTATTATTATTTACTGCGTGAAATTATATAAATGTGCTAAGTAATCGAATATAATATAAGGTATCTGTTTATGCAAAGATAACTAACTGCTATAAGAAAAGTAATATCTATGGTGTCACTTGGGGAAATAGTGCACATCACTGCTCCAGCAGCGTGAAAGCCCCTCAACCCCTGGTTAGGGCTGCGCAAAGGTGAATATGATAAGGCGGAAGGGCCCCATAGGTCAATGAAGTGCATGAAGTAACCTACGCAAAGGTATTCAAAATTGCACTAAATCAACCCCTCAGACATCTTAGGGGTGCGGAAATCTAGTTCCAGCATCCCTAATACTGCTTCAAGTGAGACCTCAATCTGTGCTCTACGGACTGTTGCTGAAAGGGCCAATAGTACAAGGAATTGTTTGGCTAATTAACTCTGAACCTAGGTTAGACCCCAACAAGCCAACACCTTGTCACATGTATTCTATATCTCAACCTCTGTCTTCATATTCTTATCATCCTCTAGATGACATTGTCTCGTTTTCTTCCTTTCTGAACTCTACAAATTTTTTAAATGAGGATTGATCTATTGATGGAGTTGGTGTTGCACAACCAACATGCACTAACATTCATGATGAGCATAATGGTGAGCTTGAGCATCCACTAGAAGTAGGGGACCATTCCTATTTGTCCATACCTCCTCTGTTTCTTCCTAACATCCTTGATGATCCTGCCATCCTTGATTTTTCATGTTCATTTCCATCCACAAATGAACCCATTGTTGATCATTCATAGGACACACTGGATATTATTCCATCATCTAACAATGGAGAGGACCAATAATTCATTGAAAATCCACTTGATCTTTCATATATTTTTCTGGGGACACAAAGGGTGAGCATCTTTTCTTCTCATCTACCCCTCTTTGTGATTCACCAAATCATGAGGATGCTGACCAACATCCTGAGTTTTTTGATCTTCACTGTCGTGATCTCTTTACCTCATCATTTTATCGCTATGTTGGTTCACTCATTAATAATCTATCTCAGTCACTATTCTACGATGATATATTTGTCGAGAAAGTCAAAACCCCCTAGACTGTAGAGGCACTTCAACCTGAGCTAATGGTTATGCTAGGCCCTCGCTGTCCTAAGGTTGGTCTCACCTTCAATCAGGAAATTGTTCAAACACATGAGGTTCCTGATCACTCATCTATATGCATTGAAGAAAAATCCAACACTCAGATTTCACGTCCTCCACTCGAGCTACACAATCCCATCACTCATGCATTGGAGGAATCTCACATAGCAAGCACACTTGCACAACATAATTGGTCTAAATTTCTCACTTTTTCTTGGATTTCACGATCAAGGGAATGCATACACTCAACATCTACATGTAGTGTATCACAACACCATGGCAAGCCCAGTGAGTACATGTCATGCAATTTCACTCATTTTTGTTCTATGGACACTTGTAAGCTCGAAGTGTGTCTGCTTTCATTGTTGTATCTTTCACATTTGCTGGCTCGAATAATTGTGTTGTTCGCAAACCATGCCATATTTCAACATGGTTCATTTAATGCGCTAATGGCTACATTAAAAATATCACTTCACGTGATGAGGCCCATGCACTGTTAGCTTAGGAGTAGGAGTAGTTTTTGCTTTCAGTTTGCTTGCTTGCATGCTTGTTTTCTCCCTTTCTTTGCACGTTTGTTTGTCTACTTGTTTGTTTTCTTAATCACTATCCTTTCACATTTACTTCTACTTCTACTTTTCTTTGTTGATTGTTTGTTTTTTTTGTTCATAGGTTAGTTTCACATGAAACTATGCATCACTCTTGAAACAAGTTGGGTAAACTACAATAGGCCTTATGCAGCTACCATGACTTGGTTATCTATCATCCTACCACTATATGAAGAACTTGTTACTTTTATTCCATGATACGTTGATGGAAAATACATATTGTTCGAGGTGAACCTTGGTGAGAAAACAACGCTTGCGTGCTAACTAGTGTCACCTTCTCTAGTCGGTTCTTTTTGGCTTAACCCTTGTCAGCTCAGTCATGTAGAGTAAGGTGAGGGGGAAAACTTTAACAAGAACATCAGAGGTATATAATAAACTAATTCTCTGAAGGAGAAACCTATTCTTCTCGCAATAATTTGGGATCCCTCTTACACCTCTAAAATGAATAAGTGTTATGCACAGTTATGAAAATGAAAAGATAAAAATAAAAAAATTGAAAAATGAAAAATTTCAAAAATGAAAAATGAATAAGATGAAAGAAGAGAAAGGATTCTTGCATAGAGAGGTGATGCAAGTAACCCTGTTGGGGTAATGACTAGGCTTGCTAGAAGCAGAGTGATGCTTTTTTTACTGCGTGACCTCACCAGTGTACTGCCCAGGCCTGCTGGTAGTGGAGCAACACCAGAGATGAAACTAAGACTCTAATGACTATAATATTTGTGCACCAATATACCCCTAAACCCCAATAAAAACAACATTGTTTACTTGGCTTCGAATGTGTGTCAATCGACCAAGAGCTTGGTAGACGCTACATCTTATAATCAAGCCAACTTGGAGACTGAGACGAACTAAGAATTGGTCAATACTTCCAAAGGTGTTAGACTTTCTTTTTATGAACAAGGTCCATTCAGATAGCTAGAGATCTACCAGCGAGTCACCAAGTGTGTTAGCGGCTACAAACACCCTCCAAATTTTTTCCTTGACTTCATTTTGGAGCCTCCCTACCAACCTTTCACAATAGCATGTCTTGCCTTATCAAGTACTCAAGCTTCAGTGAGTTTCTTCAAGAATGATAACCTGTTTGTGAGAGATTGTTGCATCCCCATCACAGGCTATTCCTCTGGACTTAGTCCTTCTTCAGGATGATAAGGTCCCTCAAGAAATTACACAATTCTGGGGGGAACCATCCTTCCCTCCATAAATTATGCAATTCTATTTGGTAGCCTCATGGGCTCCAAAATTGTGTAAATCTTCCTATCACTGTTCACTGAGAAAATTGCAGAATTCCTCCTAGAAAGGATGTTGAACCCATAAATTGCACAATTCTATGTAGCATTCAACTACTCAGCATGGAAATTGCACAAACCTTTTGGGTCGCTAGCCCAACCCCCTCCCGAAATGCACATTTTTTCCCCTCAGTTGAGAAAACTATTGCATGTGTAGTTGGGTTGACTGGTTCCCTCTAAGACCAAGAAAAACTGATTTTCATGCATGGACTTCTTCTCCCAAGGTAGCATGCAAAGGCATCCCTTGATTTATGGATCTATTTTTAGCAGTTGGAGGTTACATGCAAAGATAATTTCAAAAACCTCCGGCTAGGTGTCGTTTTTCCTAGATTTGTGGCATGCGCATCGCAACCTCAATTTTATCAAAACTTAGCAACCGGATGTTGTAGATCTCATTCCTCACATCGACCTTGTAGCTTTCACATCCCACATTTCATCTAGGAGTCATTGGCACATTCGTCTCAGTTGTTTTGGGGTAAGCCCGTTTTTCATGTCTTTCATTGTGTTTATGTCGCTATTTGTGTATCACTTTGTGTGAGTCTTTTCTTCTAGATTTTAGTGAGTGCTTATTGTCGTTTGAATGTATTATAGCCTCTATAACCACTGTTTCATTTTTTGTTTACATCTCACTGTTGTCACATGCATGACACTATTTTTCACGGATGGTCGTTGTTGCGGAAAATCTCTTCACCCAAATGAATGCTTTCCAATTTTTTGAATCTTGCACTTGTTTTTTGCATGAATGATCATTCACTCTTGTTTTCACTCATCTCACCATGCATTTAGACTTCTCATATTTTCAGTCGCCCATTGGCTAGACTAGGTTGCCTTGGCTCGAAACGTGCCTTGCCCAGCTAGCATTGCGCATTTCTGGAAGTGAAGGCTTTCCCTTCCCTCCAGAAATTGTGCAAGCCTGGCCAAGAACTAACCTCTAGGATTCCATTGAACAATTCCTAGAGGCAATGTCCTGTTGGTACCAAAAAATGTGCAATGCAGTTTATTGGTTGCATGTCACTGTTGACTAAAATTGTGCATTATGTAGTTTTAGCCATCAACTATACTATGCATTTCACAGTTCCAGTAGTCAGTTAGCCTCTCGACAGCCCGAATTGTGCCTTGCATAGTTTTGGAAGTCAGTCTCCTAACCTTCCGGCATGAATTGCGCAAATTTCACGTTCAATCACACAGGTACGTTGCAAGTCAGTCCTCAAGTTTGCTTCTGCTTTCAACTCATATATTGTGTTCCATGAGTGTTTCTATGTCTCCAGGAATCACAGGTGTTCATCTGTCTCTCAGCAGTAGAAGTACAATGACTTCCAAGGGAGTAGAGTCAAAGACACTATTAAGAGCGCAACTGGGGATGAAATCGATCAAGTGTCTATGAACTTGCCTTTCCATGAAGACATCAAGTTGTTCATGGACAAGGATATCAATGTTAATGACAATGGCATCATAGCAAGCAACACCATCAACAACATCATAAGGCAGAATACATGCATGCAACGAATGCAAGAGGAAGGTTGTTGACAACATAGAGGCAAAGAAAAGCTGCAAGTTCAAATCAAATCCACTCATGATGATAGTAGCTTTGGAAATCGAGGCTATGAGGTGCTAGTGCGACATGAAGGTTGTGTGAAGGTAGAGAAAAAAATGGAGGAGGGGTTGCATGTGTTGAAGTAACAACCCCTAGAAGAAAAAGACATATATAGATGAGAGAATGAGTTGCAGTAGGAATAGTAACAATAGGGGGTGCAAAGTGCACAAGTAGATGAAACTACACCCGTACAAGTTCTAGATCCATCCCAATAGCTGGCACATAGTAGACAAGGTGACGAGTGTTGTTAATCACATGCAAAGGAATTTAGCAGCATGCATGTCATTGGGAACACACATGTGATCCCACCTATTTGGCACACTCATTGAGGTAAAGACAAGGAGCAAGTCCAATTGGAGCTAAACATGTAATTTGACAATTTGATGTGCATGGCCACCAGCACATGCTTGGACATTAGCATAGACACTATGCATCAACATGTTTTCAGTCTAGTTTCACCCATGATGACCATGCGCATTTTATCTAACGAGTTGGATGAAGGAGCCATATCAGTGTACCCAATGCAATAGAGGCAAGAGTTCACTTCAACAAGATGTCACCATTGAGCACACAGAGACCATCACAGATGACCAAGATTGGCATTAGCTCACCACCATCGACCATCACAAGGATGTCAAAGAGTTGGTATCACCTGAATGGTCCTAGTGTTAGTGATGTCTTGCATGGATTGCTCAAGCCATTTTTCTCACATCGGTACATGTGCAGATTGTATGTAACATCTTGCCAAGTGGAAGTTCAAGTGTCGATAGTTGGATGTAACAATCATAGAGTAGATGAAGAGTCATGAGGGTAGATGAACTATCACAAAGGGGAATGTCAAGGGCCACCCCACCCTTTGTTATAAATAGTTCGTCATAACTCATTATAGAGGCTTTTGGTCTACCAAGCTTCTGATAAGAGTATCTTAGAGAGAGCTTGGACAATATTGTAACACACCTTGGCTTCTCCACTATGCAGAGCTTCTATATGTCTTTGGAGGAGCATGTGGTTATGGACGTAGCGTTCCTGTATTGGAACAAGTGGTTTGACATGGATGTATTGTATGACTAGAACTTACACTTCTTAATATAATAGAGCCAACACATTTCATGCATATATCATATTGTATTCCATATATCTTGATTACTCTAAATGGTATATGTATCTATTTTCTTACACATGCATGTATGGACTATTTTGTATAGGTATGTATGAATCTTACTAAAATGTGTTGATTGGTTTAGCCATCACTTTGGATTGTTAGCTAACTTGCTTCTCCATTTTGTGATGCATGTTCACTCTTGTGTTCCTTTCCAAGTTGCGTGCTATCGTAGGTTTCCAAGGGGCGCTCTCAATCAATTCTCCATGTGTTAGAACCATTCATGCATCTTCCTTGTCTTGCTACAACTATCATACCCTTGCTACCAATAGGGACATCTTACTTTCCTCTGTGTGAAACTGCCATCAAGCCATTACCATGCGACCCACTTTCGGGACTCCTACACCAAACAGTCTGAGGTTTAATTGAAACTACTTACGAGGGAGATACCCTGACATGTTGGTAGGTCTAGCACTGTCACCAGTTACATACCCACCTAGGTGTTCATTGAGTATGACCTTCTAGAAATATTCTTATATTTGGTTCCCAACCCTCAAAGAATATCGGTCCTCTTGTGTACTCTTATCTTGTATGCACTACACATCCTCAAAGAGTATCAAATTTCATATGATTACCCAATCCTCTTGTTCTTTCTGCTCAAGTGAAGACAAGAATGTTTTTTTTATCATGTGTCTACATTTCCATTCATAGCCTTCATCTAGACTGATGGTTGTTAGTCCTGGTCTAGTCCATGACAGATGAAGTGGAAAAACACAATTGTCACTCCTTTGTAATCAAAGGTGATCTAATTCAAACTCCCTCTTAATCAGAGACCTGTCAAAGCTCCCTCTTAGCTAGTTACTCTTTTTATACATCAACAACTTCCTCTTCATGGGTTGTTTAGCTACTTGATCAAATTTTCTGCTTGATGTCATGATTTTTAGGTGAGCTTCTTCCTTGTAGGGTGGAGGCCATTCATCACTTTCCTTCTTGGTTCGTCACGTCATTCCTTTCTTTATGGAAAGTGACCTTCTCGATAAATATATGGAACCTTCATCATATGGATACTTCTTCATCATTGTTTCTTTCAAGGATTTCCATCCACCACATGAAATCTAGTTGTACTTGTACATACAACTCTAGTTCCAATAGCCCTACATGAACTCATCCAGATATTATTGAAGAAATAAATGCATAGTATTAAATCAAATATTACATTACAGGATGGCTATTCATCATGACATCTTCCTGTGAGTATCAACATCTTGCATTCATGTTGAAACATCTCACAAATATGTCCATTGTCAAGGGTCTCCATCCTTCTTAGACTTTTTATTAGAGTCTTCATATCTTTTCCAAGACGTTTCCTAGTCAAGGGTTCTTGGAATTTTGGATGTTGATCACCTTTATCACTATTTCATATCTCATGATCTCATGCTTCCTCACGCATTCCATTCCCAGGTGATTTTAATCAAAGTTTCTTCATTGTAGTCAACCACCTCATACTTCATATGAGGAAATATTATGTTGATTTCATCGAGTGTAACTTATGCCTTCCTTCATCCTTTTATAGGAGGGGATCCTTTTTCTCTTGGTCTTTCTTCTCAAGAAATAATTAATGATCCATCTTACCTGCAACTATATCACATGCCATTATAATATTAAATATAGACATACATACCTCATTTTACCTTTAGGTCATCCAGGATTCTTTGAACAACTTCCTTGATTAAAGAGATCTTCAATCCCTTTATTTGCTTCATGTTATCACTTCATTATCTCATGGATTGCATAAGTTGGAGTTCTTGTTGAAACACTTGATTCCTCTCTAGATTAGTGAACCCTATGATGAGGATTCCATGAGAGAATTTTTGAGGATCTTGTATATCCCCAATTGGTAGATGTTTCCTTTTTTACTTGATGTATGATGAGCCTTAGATGACTCTCTTTCCTTCAATGTCCATTGAGGTTCCCAAGAGCTATATATGCCACAAATTTGTCTACCATGGGTTTCGTCCTTCATGATTCTCATGGTGATTTCATGATCTCTTGTTTCTAATGCTTCCATGATTCCATTATACATATTATTATCATTGTCATATCTTATAACACAAGATTTATGAGCTTATGATAAGACCCATTTTTGAGGGATACTATCTTACTCATAGGAGATATTGGATAATCCCTCTTTCCTTGGTCCCTTTCTTTAGCTTCCTCCATCTCTGACAGATGTGAGCTTCCAAAATATTTCTATAGCATTGAATCCTCACTATACTTATCTAGCATAGATACCATAAATAGCAGGAAGAGGTAACCATGTTTTTCACGGACATTAGTTACCTTTCTTATCAATGGTGATGCCTTCTTATCATATTTCCTAGATCTCTCAATTGAGATATCATGAAGATATTCCTTCAATTTTTACTACCTTCAATTAGGTCTAACTGATATAATCTTCGTTACATCGTTTCAAAGAGTATATCTTCTAGTACTTCACATATCTCTTTTATGTCTCCTTTCTTGCTACATAGGGATGAGAGAACCTTAAGAGTTCCTTCCAATGAATTCAAAGGAGATCTCGACATGTTTACTAACTTCTCTTAATTATGAGGATAATTAAATTCCTCCTTTTTCCATGCAAGGACCTTTAAGTGATTTCATAAGAATCCTATGAGTCTTCCTGATGCATTGAAAAAATGCTTCTCCTTCATAGACCTTTTGCATAGACATCAATTATTTCTCTTTTCTATAAGTATTATGACAATCCTCCTTATTCCATGAAAGGGGTTTCGATTATCTAACTATTTTATAAATCCCCTTGCAATCATGAAATCATTTAACCAAATCTTGATTATAAAATTGAAAGATACTTACTTGGTGTGTGAAGAGGAGATCTTCACCTTGATGCTTCTTTTTCTTGAGCTTCCCATCACTAGTATCCTTTCAATAGTAATTCCTTGGAGGTCTTCTAGTACCATGAAATCAGTGGCCTTAACATCACCAAGATTGATTCATGACCTTCCCAATTCATTTTGAGGTATTTTTTACTTCAAGATATTGTTGACATGTTGGTGATACGATGATATCATTTGAGCACCATGTTATTGAGATCATAGACATAATTTGACACTGTAATAAGTATATTGGTATGGAAATTTACTGTGATGTCTGTGTGCATTGTGTAGAGAGGGAATGTATTGAGAGCCCAAACTTGTCAATGAATATCATAAATAGACTGTGGGTGGCACTATATAGATAGACTTTCTCATCACCGAAACTGTCTTGATGTAATAACTATACTGAGACAATGAGGTAATGATGGATTTTAAAAGGTGCTCCTTGGATTACTTCTGCAATATATTTATTTCCATGAGACTATATTTTATGACATGGATAAATTTGAGTGATTAAGAAGTGATGCTCACTGACATACTTCATCAAACTAAGCAAGTGCATGACTGTAATTATGACAATTGTTGACTTGCCTGTTGTATACTTTCTCCTTTAATTCTTTCAACCTATTTTGAAATTCTTGAAGACAAATCCTTGCGTGTCTCTTTTTCTACCCCTCATTTGACTTTAGCACCATAGCTCTGATACCATGTTGAACAATCTAGGGCAAGTGGGATCATTGTGATTCGTCTATACTTGATAACAAATTGTGAAGTGTTATTTCTCTTAAACTTAGCTCGATATTCTTCTTTTTATTAGTCTATATGTCTATTAGCTTCATCAAACTGCTACCAAAGAAAAGAGACAAGAACATAAGATGTTTGGCCTTCTACTAGGGCAAAACCTCTTTGTCTTGTCAAGGAAAACATGCACTAAATTCTTATTATGGAGTTTTAATTGATGAACACCAAGACCATGACCCTAGACCTACTAGGCCATCCAAGATCAAGATGCCAATACATACTTCATTGTTGCATCAAAGGTCATCACTAATGCATCACTCCATTACTCCTGCAACATCTTTGTTGTCCCATCACCGAATTCTTCATGAAATAGATCTTCCATGTTGAGATATGTATTGAAGATTCATCCTTTCATTCACCGAGATCATGATTGTCTTCTTGTAGCCTTTACTAAGATCATGACCACGTTAGTGTCATGAATTCACCTTGACTCAGTGTGCAACTATGTATGTACAAAATGCATCCTTATCCACAACTATGAGAGTATGTGAGAGTATACAATAATCATCCTCATCCTAAACAACGATGGTGTACGAGAGTATATAATAGTCATCATCATCTGAAAATCCAAAGGGATCCTTCCCTAACCAAAACATTGTCCTTCACCTTTTTCGAGACATCTGTAACATTTAAGCTTGACCGAGATTTCAGAGAGGATTATGAGAATCTTATTGTCCAAATGTGAGGGTGCAAGCTCCTATATATAGTAGTTTGTCCCTATATTTGAGCTGACATGTCCACCTAAAATTTTGTTTCTCCTTTATGAGTCGACTTGTAATTTATATTTATCATGAGGTCGACATGACTTCCTTTCTTCATCATTTTGCTGGCAAACATATTCATGCTTGTCTTTGGAGGATTATGCTTTTCTTGGAGGCCCTTTTAGACTAGTATATATATTTACACATATGCTTGAGAAGAGCTCTTTACATATATTTCACTCTTTGACTTTCCTAGACCTATGGAGTGAGGAAGAAACTCATCCTTATAACTTACAAAAGGTAATATTTTTTTCTTGACAAGTGCAAAGATCAAAGTTACATTTGTAAATACCGAACCTAGTTACACTTTCTTCAATAGGCATGACAAAAAAATCAAAGCAAAGTTTTTGAAGATGGTGATTCGGCTCTTCTATATGACTCTAGGATCAAGGACATCAAAGGAAAATTGATAACCAAATGGTTGGGCCAATATCTGATAAAAATTTGCCATGACCATGGGGTTGTGAAAATAAGGACCATTGATGAAGAAGGTATCCACTTGTTTTTCAATGGATATAGATTGAAAGCCGATAAAAGACCTATGTCAAGGGAAGATTTCACCAATACCATTAGTAAGGAAGTGAATGTGCTTGGAAGCATCTTAGCTTCCATCTCACCACATTCTTGAAGACTATTTTTATTTTTGAAAAAAATGAAAAAAAGGAAAAAAAGGAAAAGGAAAAACAATAAGGGACCTAAGTGAAAGCCTCTATGAGGCACCTAAGGCGAAATTTTTGGTTGAAAACCTCCTTGAGGCAACCCAACAGTGAAGAAAGAAAAATAAATATATCCATGGGTGAAAACCTCCCTTGAGGCGGCTAGGGTAGGTAGATAGGTTGAAAACTTCCTTTGAGGTGACCTGTTTGTTGGCATGGGCATTCTCCTCCAACACCCATGCAAGAAAACAACTCTAGCACCCTTGCAGACACTATGACTCCCATATAGAGCTCAGCAATAGCAAAAGAGACGAAGCACCTATGCACAACAATAAATATGACAACCACATCAATAGGAATATTATACATAAAAGTCACCAAGGAAAAGTAGTTACCTGAACAAAAAGAAGCACAACAGAGTCACGCTCTAGCATGCATAAACCAGGAAAAGGAAGGCATAGGTATGGGACCTCATGCAAATTATTCGCTACGTATGATATCATAAAAGTGTAGAAATTTGAAAAGGTTTGATTTTATAAGCTAGAGGTTGCTAGTTAACTTGGCCACCCTCAGCTCAAAAACAAAATGTTAACTCCTAGTGAGCCTTACACATGGAAACTTCACATCAAGAAGAATTAGCTGAAAAGGTGGTCGAGTTAAATTGTGTCAGAGTGGATGATGATTACGAGGGGAGGTTGCATGATAACTAACGGTGAGCCAATGGCCCCAAAGAGGAAATCTCGTACACTACCAGCCAATACAGTGCTCCAAGAAATCAACCAGAAATAGAAAACATTCCAAAGTCTCATCTACCATTTGTTCATTAGAATATCAGAGATGATCGAGACCACCTTGGAGAGCCATCGAGGAGGAAAACCTATTTCAGCCACCCTACAAGAAACAGAACTACAAGAACAACTACAAGAAACACATAGAACTATAGGAAATAGTGGAAATTTACAAAGAACATGAAAAGGAGGTACATAGGGTCTAGCTGCTCATTAATTCTCCTCATCGATGGCATGATTGTGAAAGGTGGCCCATATCTGTTATTCTTTGAATTGATAGCTAGGAATAGAAAATTCTGAGTTTTTGAGTGATTACAATGGTCCTAGGTGTTTTAAAACAATTGTGAATAGTTTCAAAGTTGTGTGGAGATAGGGAGTAGTTGCAGCCATCCATCACTATTATAAACTCTCAGTCACCCTAAAAAATAAGGCTAGCCTACCAAACTCCCTATGTTTTGCCAAGTAGAAAAGATACATAATAGGAGGGTTTAACAGAAGGGAACCCACACAAACAACTAGGATACGCCTCCATCCCCCTGTGGTAGAAATATTTAGAAGGCATAATTGGTTGGGATTCTTTGAATTGCTCGGAGGATATGATGATGATGTATATCAAGAATTTTCCATGGCACTTAACCCCAGGGCTAGAATCAGTGCTACTACTGTGGTATGAGTACTATCAATTACAATTACAACTAAAGTAATTAGTAAGATCAATACACTTCCTCAAGGGATACCATGGACAAAGGAGGATAAGGCTGCAATCACTTTTGCAAAGAAAAAATTCTTCTTAAGGGATGAAGAGCCAATTAAGGAAAAAAATGGGATAAGAAGGGAAAGCCTTCCCTATCCTTGGAATGAGGTTACCTGTCATATTCTCAAATATATTTCTTGACAAGGGAGGCTCAATATAATCTATGGCTATCAATTTAGACTCCTCCATGAGTTGTGTTTTGGAGAGGAGATACCCATTCGCAGAAGAGGCAGTGTACCCTACTTATTGCTGCAATCAATAATAGAGAGGAGCCTAAAGGTCCAATAGGGAAAACATTAGCAAATGGCACACTGTGGACTTATTAAGCTAATACTAGAGGATGCCTTGAGTGAACTAAGAATCCCCATTCAATGATCCACATCTAGAGACATGGATATAGAGCCTGTAATAGAAATATAAGCCCTTGAATATGGTAGGTAAAATACCTCTATTGTTGAAGGGGAGCCAGAAGAAGATGAAGAAGAACCTAAAGAGGAGGCATAAGAAGAAGAAGAAGAACTAGAAGAGTAAGAGGAGGTAGAAACATAGAAAATATATGAAGAAGAAGCAAAAGAAGAATGATAAGAGGAGAAAAGCGAAGAGAAAGAATGGAAGCAAGAAACAAACCCTAAGTAACACACCAAGGAAAGGGAGGAATCTCTGAGGTTGTCTCCTAAACACACTAAAAGGGAGGCAACTATTACCTTGATTTCCCTAAGCACACCTATCATGTCAAAAGGGAAAAGAGAGAGGTAGACTCCCCTCTATTTCAAAACAAGGAGGAGAACTAGGATCAAACAAGGGAAACCACAAATACCCACCAAGACACCAATAATAATTGAGGACTCACCAAAAGAGCAAGAAAATCTAGTTTTCCTGGAAATAAAAGGTGAAGTGGGCACATAAAAACAAGCTTCGCCAAAGTCTCCTATCATATATGTTAGTATGCATGTCACCAGGTCAAAATGAGAAAATAAAGACAAGGCACCTTTGACCCCATTTCATAAAGGAAAAATCCTTCTACAAGATCCTCAGATAGCCCTATAGGAAACTCTACCGGCACTACAGGAAACACAACAAAAGCAACACAAAGGACAACAAGGATAGAGGGATGACAAGGAAGCAACAACACAAGTGTAGAAGGGGGTAGCTTCTCCAAAGACATCTAAGGGAGAGTCCCAAGAGTTGTAGGAAGCTAGTCCACAACCCAATCTAATCTCTTGTTACGTATTCATTAAGGGACATAGAGTAATATGAAAAAAAATTTCCATCCCTCTCTTCTTTGAGCTTGAGAATGAGAGAGGAAGGACACATCATTGAATGAAAATATCCAAATCAAATAAGGTAGAGGATCTGGGCCATATGGAAGATAAGCTAATAGAAACAGTCAGAGGGTTGAGTAGGATAAGAGATAGGGAATGCATTATGAGATCTCAACTAGAGGTATAAAACACATGGCTAAGGAGGTAGTTATAGGAAGAAGAGAGCCAATTGGCCACCATGGCAAGCCTCTCCATGGAGGCACTCCAGTGTAGGATGCCACAAAAATCATATGCCTTGTACCTCAACGATAAATGGATTTAAGTTTAGACAAAGACACTAGCGCAATAGGGGAATATGCCTTTCCAATACTCTAGGTAGTTCATTTAACTATGTGACAAAAGCACCATAGAGTATAAGACCAAGATATTTGAATTCAACTTACACAACTTGGCATTAATAGAATTGAATGTGTGGGACCCTAATGAAAGCTTTGAGGACTTTTAACTAATGGCCTTTCCATTATGGATGAGTCATGAGGAAGCTAGGGCTAAGGAGGCATAGAGGGTGTTGGAAAGAGAAGAAAGGGAGCCCCTTTACATCAAAGTAGAAAAAATAAATTCAATGGTTGTCATTAGCACCGATAACATCATCACCAATGATCTCCAGCTTGCCCCAATATATCTAGCTACACAAGAGCAAGCAATCACGGATTTTGAGAACACCTTGAGATTGCTAGGGAATAAAATCTAGCAAGAATGCCATAGGAGATGGGGTACCGTACCATATAGCCTAAGGATCAGGGAGTGTCAGTCCCTTGAAAGGATGAGAGATGCACTAGAAAGGACCACATTATATAATAATTCACTGTAGAGAGTCAAAATCAATTGGATTGGTTTGAAACTCATTCCACCCTTGCTATTGGGTTTTCTAGAAGTTACAAAGGAGGAAGAGGGAAGAAAGTATTGGGAAGAAATAGAAAAACATGCAGGCTTTTATCCACAAGAGGAAACTCCACCAATAGAGGTTTGGGATGTTAGAGAGACCACAAGATCTATGAATGATTTCGACATAGACTAAGTTGCTCACATGATGAGAAACACTTTCAGTAGGGTGTGATGATGAGGATTGTCAATAGGTAAATTATATCAGCCTTAATGCCACTCTCTAGCTTATTAAAAGCAACTTTTCTCACATTTATTTACATATTTTATTATATTTTTCTTACTAAGAAGGCTAAAGGCAAGATGTTATGTCATGTTGCCTAATGTGCATTAATTGCAATATTTGGAGCAGTTTTGGGCTAATTTAAGTGCAAGAACTCGAAGTAGACAAGCAAGAGGGATTTTGGGAGATAGGGTCTCCCTCCTTAACACATTAATCACTTGAGGTTTCATCTATCACATCTCATTAGCTTGGAATTAGAAGCAACCAAGCCCAACAAGTTCATTGGAAACCAAGCCAGCGATAGTTGAAGACAAGTCAATCTCGAGTTTGAGAGCCAAGCCTCCCTAATATTAAGGAAGCTATTGGTAGCTTTAGTTGTATAAATTAGAAGGCCTACAACCAATTTAGGATTCAACCTTTATTGTTTCCAAGAGAAAACTTCAAGCTTAAGATATTGGGACTGTTATTCTCATGTTATTTTTTATATGTTTTTCTAATGAAAATGGTTTCTTTCATCCAACATTGAGTTGACTCAAAGGACTAAAGATCTTGGGTTAGGGCGCAATCCTAGCAGTAGAGGTTGCTTTTTATATACAAGTATCATTACAATAGAATCACAGATTAGTTGTTGAATTTATCTGTATTTTGTTCAATTTACAAGTCTTTGCATGATTGATTAGTTTTTCTTCCATTAGTTGGAGAAGTAGATCAATGTTACAATAGTCAAAGAAACAAATTTAGAAAATCTTGTGACAGTGGCCTAATCATCATCTCCCTCATGGGATCCTAGTTTGAAGGACCCATTCTCACAGCCCCAAAAATAGATTTATCTTTTGGTTATTATATAGCTTAGGATTTCTTGTTGAGTAGATCATTGTTAATGATTTCTTAGAAACACCTGCAATTTTCATTTTGGTTTCTTCAGTTTGTTGTAGATTAGAAAGAATTTCATTCTATAGATTTGATCCATTAGAAATCAATAAATTAATTTCTAAAAGTCAACCCATCTTTCCACATTTACATTCAGTTGTGCATAAATGAAGAAATGAATGTGTTGTTGCGGGAGTTACTGATCTACGGGGAGGAACTCATTCCAGCAACCTCATCTAAGTCTTCTCCACCTCTTGCCAATTCCTACCAATTGCCAATTCATATTTCTATTTTGTAGCCACCATGGAAAACCACCTTGAGAAAATCCAGTTGTTCTGAAGAGTTGGGCTAATCCTTGGGTAGTGTGTACCTTCTCGATACCTCATTCCACCATCATACACCTTCCCAGCACTTCCTTTAACCTTCCCTTCCTTCCTACAACTTTCAACTAGTTTTCCTGTAGTGTTGGATTTGTGGGCCCTGACCTAGGTTCAGTGTTAGTTATCCAAACAAATTCGTACACTACTAGCCCTTTCGGCATCAGGCCATGGAGTGCGGATCAACGTCTCACCCGAAGCAATAGGGGGGGATGTTGGAACCAAGTTTCTACACCCTGAGATCATCATGGTGTTGGTTTATACCCTCTGCCCCTACTTTCACATAGGTCACAAAGTCTTAGGGCTCTGTCAGTCTACCCTTTATTCTGCCCTTCAGTACCTCCGCAAAGGTGTACGATTCACCTTCACACAGCCCTAACCTATGGTTTAGGTATTTTTGTGTAGCTATGACAATGTATTGTATAGGTTCCCAAGTTATCTCAAGTTTTTTTACTTATCTTACTAATCAATCACAGTTAGCACCATGAAAATTGATATCCTTACTTGTGTTCAATTAACCTATACAATCACATATATTTGCACATGAAATAAACATTGTAAATTAAACCCAAAATTTAATATTATCATATGCATTAACAAGAACTAAATACACAATAATTGCAAAATACTTCTCTTTATTGATATCTTCTAGTTTAATACAGACTTTATCTGCCCTACACACATAGCTGAAGGGGTCCACGTACTCAGTTGTGGACTTCCAACATAGGCCTCTGTGAGCTCATTTGTAGAGCCTCTACCTATGTTAAGACCTAAGAACACTTAGGCTTCTCCACTCTACTTTGCTACTTTCTTCCTTTTTTCTTAACTAATTAAACCTTACTTACTTACCTTGTTTTTATACAATCCCATGGTCTGTAGACTAAGGGTGGATCTTTACAGTTGACTTGATACTTTACAAAATAAGGGTGGATAACCCTTTATGCTTCTTGACACCTTCACACTCCGCAACCACAAAATGCAGAGACTTTACAAGATTATTACAAATTATCCCAAAACATGGGCTTTTAGCCCCAAAACTGCTCTTGGGGGAACCTGTTCCCAACAAGCCACGAACATAAACATGGTTACTCGATGTCGAGTCACTCTATGGGCACAGAGATCTTGGTGCTATTAGTGTCAGTATTTGTAGCCTTCCATCAATGATCAAACATGCTCTTAAACAATGGTCTTTTGGTGAGAAAGTAAAATTTTTTCATTTCAGTGAGTCTTCAAGTAAAAATTTGGTCACTGGGTATTAGGTCTAGGATTGTTTTCTCTCCTTCCAAATATTTCCAAGTATTGGTCCATGTCACCATTCGGCTGAGTGTACCATCATTCAAAGATTTTTCATCATTATTTCAGGTTCCAATGGGTCATTTTACACCTTGTTTGTGGTTTAGTTGTGCTTAGGTAAGGCTCATTTCCCTCTTATAGGGTTTTGAATGTAATTTTTCTTGGATGGTCAAATCATCAATAAAACTTGTATCCTGATGCTCATACACCTTCATCTATTGTAAATATACCTTCTTAAACACTTCCCATCACTGATATCCCTCAAATTCATCATTTTCCCACAAACCCTAACCTATTGCTACAATTTGACACTTTTCTAGGTTAGGCCTGTTTTTTTCCCTTTTGAACCCCTTCCCCTCACTCAATCGTTGAAATTACACTTTCCTCTGCTTCCTAACATCCCTCCCTACTTATCAAAATTTTCTCAAGAAATTAGAAGCTCCTCCTCCCCTTCATTTCCCTTCACTTCTATAAATCCCTTGTTTCAGACATCAGGATAGGTTTTATTCAAATGTCGTTTATGAGCAAGAAAAGATGAATTTGACAAAAGTGAGAGAGGTTTTTGTCCAGAATAGACCCAAGAAGAAAAAAGTATTTCAGTTTTTACAAAATTTTCATGGTTTGGGAGAAATGTCCAAAACATCATTTGCCTTAAGAGAGTTGATGCACTTCTGTAGTGACCTTGGGAAATTCATTCTTTCTCTTAGTAGGATTGACCAAATGACTTTCTTAAAGAGTAAAATGATAACTCAACACAAAGAGCTTTCCAATGAGCTATCATGAGCTCGATACGGAGTTGAGGAAGACCTCATAAAGTTGACTTAAACAACACTCTAAATTTTGGCAGCCTCATTCTGCACATTTTGACCAGTCTTGGTAGATTAAGCTATTGACAGAGCAAATGAGTTCCAAATTGAAAAATTCAAGATGTTCTGGAAATTATACTCGACCAGATTTCCAACGAGCTATACCATGCCTAATTGCGACACTAGGAAGGCAGAAAAAGGTTGTCTTGAAGTGGCGATGCGTGTTAAGGAAGTAGCACTACACGTTCAGGAAGTGGCGGTGCGTGTTAAGGAAGTAGCACTACATGTTCAGGAAGTGGCGATGCGTGTTTAGGAAGTGGCTCAATGTGAAATGCCATTGGCGCTACACTTTTCCTAGGGGAACCCAATGCACAAATGGTTTGAATTTTTGGATTCAAAGTGATGAGTACATTCACCCTATGGATTTGCTAAGTTTTTGGGGGAGAACTGATCCACCAAAAGGTCAAACAACACCCTAAAAATGACGTTTTTGCCACTTTTTGGACACACAGAAGTAGTCTTGGGAGAATAAAATTTTGAGGGTTCAAATGAGCTTAAAATGAAGAAATTATAGGTGGTTGGAAATTATAATTTAAGACCTTCCCAATGAGCTATCATGAGCTCAATTTTGATGTTAGGAAGGCCTCCAAAAAGGACCTGAAAGTGGTGTTGCGCGTTGGGCCAGTGGTGCTACGCATAGGAAAATTTTGCACAGGATGACTATTTTTCTATGTTTTGACTATGTTCATAGATCTTCTCTCATGGAGGATTTTTACTGATGTAAATGATGACTTGGCTTGTAAATATGATGGATAATTAGTAGTAGAGGGTATTAGGACTATGATTGTTTTCGCTCCTTCCAAAGTTTTCCAAGTATTGGTCCATATCACCATTCTACTGAGTGTACCATCATTCAAATATTTTTCATCATTTTTTTAGGTTCCAATGGGTCATTTGACACCTTGTTTGTGCGTTCGTTGTGCTTAGGTAAGTCTCATTTCCCTCTCCTAGGGTTTTGAAGGTAATTTTATTTGGATGGTCAAATCATCAACAAAACTTGCATCCTGATGCTCATACACCTTCCCATATCCTTAACATACCTTCTTAAACACTTCTCATCACTAATATCCCTCAAATTCATTGTTTTCCCACAAACACTAGCCTATTGCTACAATTTGATACTTTTCTAGGTTAGGCCTGTGTTTTTCCATTTTGGACCCCTTCCCCTCACTTAATCCTTGAAATTACACTTTCCTTTGCTTCCTAACATCCCTCCCTACTTCCAAAAATTTTCTTAGGAAATTAGAAGCCCCTGATCCCCTTCATTTCCCTTCATTTCTACAAATCCCCTGTTCCACGCATCAGGATAGGTTTTATTTGAATGATGTTTCTGAGGAAAAAAAGATTACTTTGACAAAAGTGATAGAATTCATTATCCACTATAGACCCAAGAAGAAAAAAATCCTTCATTTTTTACACAGGTCACATGTTTGGGGAGAAATGTCCAGAAAATCGTTTGCCTTAGGAGATTTGATGCACTTCTAGAGTGGCCATGGGAAAATAAAGCTTTCTCCTAGTTGGAATGACCAAATGACTTTCCTTATGAGTCAAATGATAACTATACATAGAGATATTTTCAATGAGCTATCATGAGCTCAATTTCAAGTTGAGGAAAACCTCCAAACGTTGACTGAAACAACACTATGCATTTTGGTAGCGTCATTCTGCACATTTTCACTATTCTTGGAAGATTGAGCTTTTGATAGGGAAAATAAGCTCAAAATTGAAACATTAAAGATGTTCTAGAAATTATACTCGACAAGATTTCCAACTAGCTATCCCACACCTAATTTGGACACTGGGAAGGAAGTAAAAAGTTGTCTAGAAGTGGTGCTGTATGTTCAGGAGGTGGCGCAACATGCAACACCTTTTCCTAGGGGCATGCAATGCACAAATGGTTTGTATTTTTTGTTTCAGAGTGATGAGTGCATGCACCCTATGGATTTGATAAGTTTTTGGGGTAGAATTGGTCCACCAAAAGGTCAAAAAACACCCTAAAAAATGACCTTTATGCCACTTTTTGGACATATAAAATAAGTCTTGGGAGAATTTGAGGTGTTTTGGAAATTAGACCTCAAGGAATTTCCAATGCGCTATCATGAGATCAATTTGGATGCTAGGAAGGCCTCCAGAAAGGACCTGAAAGTGCCACTATGCATTGGGCCGGTGGCACTGCGCAGAGGGCAAATTTTGCACAGGATGACTATTTTTCTATGTTTTGACTGTGTTCATGGATTTTCTCTCATGGAGGATGTTTTACTAATGTAAATGTTGACTTGGATTGTAAATATGATGTATAATTAGTAGTAGAGGGTAGATTGATTAGATTAAAAGTCAATTTTAGCTTAAATGAATCAGTTTTTTCACTTTTACAGGCAAGTTGTTAAGATGCTTATATTCTAGTTTCTTGTTTAGAGTTGGTTAGATTAGCTCTCATCTTAGGGATTCGACCCCTGAGGATGGGAGGAGGTTGAAAAAAATCTTATATCTTCTTCTTCTTTCTCATTGTAAAGGTTTGGACTCAGCTGGATGCTCAGACCTTGATTGGACATCATTTTGTAACAGTTTAGCAGGAGATTAATATGAATTGCAGCTATTTTTATGGGATCTATGTGGTATGGAGTTTTAATATAGTTTCTTCTTCTGTGACCATATGCCAATGTGTTTTGTATACTTCATTAATCATTTCATTTCTTTCTAAGTGAATGCTTTCAAGTTGATCAACAAAATTCATTACATCAGTGCTCTGCTTTGGGAAACTATTCATCATTTCATGTTTTCTACAGTTTGGGAAGGATCCATGGTTTTCACATGCTCTTCCTAGCTTCTCACCAGTCTTAAAAATCTCATCCCATTAAGCCCTAGAGTGCTAAACCTTATTCCTACCTTGCCCCATTGAGCACCCTACAATTTTGACCTAATTCCCTATACCTAAACCGTCCAACTCCTCCTAATCGAGCAAAACCCCTTCAAAATCCAATCAAAATTTTGTGCTACTATACCTAGCCTAAAATCATTTTCCTGATCTAGTAATCTTGGCTGAGATCCTTACAGAAAGAGCCCTTTCCAGGTCTAGTAGGGCTAGCTACTTGGCTAAGCATGGTCTGTGGTTACCATGGCATTGCCTTCCTTCAGCTTGAGGTTCAACCCAAGTGATAACAAGCATGAAGACCTTCCAGTTCAACTTGTGTGACTAACACTTCGGTGGTGCACTACGCGGCTGCTTGCTTCACTTCCTCAACCAACTGCTCTATCATTGGTCCTAAAATATCAGCCTGAAACTTTTGCTGAATCGCTTTCCTATCAGCAAGCTTGCCTTCAATGGAGGTCATGTTTGAAAAAACTTTGTCCAGCCATAGCTTCAAGCATGCCTTCAGCACTGCCTCTTTATGTTGTGCTGAATCTACCTGTTCCTTCAATGTTTTCTCCTCCTACAGCTTCGCCAATCTCTGTTTGAGAACAAGAGTGCACACTATACCTTTTACTTCATCATAGTGATACTATAGTTCTCGTGCCTCTATCTCCAACCATTGTACATTATGATCCTCCTACAAAATTTTCAGGACCTCAAATGACTGTTGAAAGAGCCATGTGCAGTATGCTACTGCACTGACTACCACTGCTATCACTTCTATGATAACGGTTGTGTGCTGCTCCATTACTTTTGGTGGAGTTGAAGGCTCAACCTTCAACAATATGTAATCTGTAGATTCAACTCCTGCTGAACCTTAGCCAACTTTGCATGCGCACCACACAGCCCTGTAAAAAGTTTGCGAACGCACACCTTGATCAATTCTCCCTCAGAAATGGCGAACGCTGGGACCATTCGCCATGTGTCCTCCATGACTTGAACTATGTGCTTATTTTGGTCGATTACCTAAGTCACACTTACGATCACAGAGTCGCTTTTGGGATAGCTGCAGAATAATGGTTTGTTCCTCACTGAGCACCTATACAATGCGCTGCTCATGGGTCCTCAGCTCCATGATCACCACATCCTACAGTAGGTGGAGGGCCTCGCTAGGAAGCATTGCCAAGTTCAACCACAGTCCCTTGAGGGTGCTGAAAATGGGCTTGTGAGCTTCGTTTTTGTGGTCAGTGCTCCATCTGACAACACTATCACTCGGGAATCCTTCGCACACAACATCTCAGAAGCTTTTGAAGTATTGATAACGAGGCTAGCAGACACTATGCCAACCTATGATGTGTGGATCTGTTACTCATGCAGACCCGCTTGGATGGCCCCCAATAGTTGTTTTTGCTCCTGCTTGAACTTTTGCAGTACCTCTGCGGTGACATCCCACACCATGTCTCCACCGTCATTCAAATATCCCTCTATTAGTTTGATTGGGTCTAGCAATGTCTAACTAGCCTTGGATTTCATTAGCGGCCAAACCTTTTCTTGTTCTCTTAGATGTTTGATGTGGTACGACACTATTTTTTGGTCCACTCCATGCTTCTATGTTTCCTAATTTGTTTCTTCCTCTATTTTGGCTGAAGCCGACCTCGTACTATTGTCAGAGCCATGCACTGTTTCGCCTATCTACTTTTCTTCCTACTAGAAGGCATTGCAGTCTACCTAGGCATTGCCAGCGGCCTCCTTCTTCCTCTTCTTGGCTAGCTGAACTATCTTGAGCTTCGCCTCCTCCTTTTTCCATTGTGCAGCAGATTTCCTCAACCCCACTACCGAGACTGAGGCAGTGCACCACTCTATTGGCTAGTAATCAAGAACTCCATAAATCACGTTGTCCATTGCCAAGTAAGGCAAGTCATGCCACTTCTTCTTAGGGTCCTTCTATGTGCTGATCATGATGCACTGAAAGTATGCCTTGAACTCCACGTACTCCTATAGTTTGGCAAACACAATGGGTGACAATTACAATTTACAATTGATAGCCATGTTGATGTTCATTTCCATCAAGATCCAGAATATATTTCTATCCTTGATGCACTGAGCATCCTTGGTCGCCCACAGTGAAACATACTTCACTACTTCTGGTAGATCTACATGACCAAGGGGAATTGACTGTCCTTCGGTAGCTCCAAGGCCACCAGCACAAGCGATAGCAAGAGCCACGCATAGTGGAAGGTCTTGCTGAGCTCTTGTGGCTCGCAACACTTCGCAAGGAACTCACCGTAGAGATAATACACCCAATTAAACTAGACTCCTTTGATGCATTAGGCTACTAGAGCAATGATGGGTGCTGGAACTTCATCTGTGTGACACTTCTGCATAACCTTTCCTGCCAAGATCTACATGGCCACCATGACCAATGGGTCACAGATACTTGAGATGGCAGAGCTATGTAGCTTCTTCACGAGTTTGAATTTCTCCTTCATTGCCTCTATGAGGGCCTACTCACCACCTTTTCCGCCAAACATCATGGTCAAGTTCTCCCCTATATAGGGAAGCCACATGATCCTTTAAATTAGCCTGTCGGTGATGGGTATCAGCTCCTTCAGCCACAGACACCCATCCTACACCTAGCACAACAACTACTTGATGACAAATATTATAATGGGTCTGCAGTTGTAGTGCAGCACCCATAGCAGGTTGAGTGGACCTACTTTGTCTACACCCCTGAGCCACTTTTGCGGTTCAAATGCAATCATCCAGGTGGTTGTCTGAACAACATGGTGCATTAGTTGTTCTATCGCAAAGTGCAAGAAATTCTCATTGTCAGCTAAGTCCCAATTTTCCAGTTTCAACGAAGGAACCCACCCCAACCGGAATGATCTATATACATTTTAAAATTTCCACCTAGAAAATAGTGTCTAAACTTTTGCAGCACGTATACCATGGCTAATCCTTCATATTCAGTGTTGGAATATTTCTTCTCATCCTTGGAAAACATCCTGCTCGCGAATGCTATAGGATGGTCCAAGTCTCCTCCACTGGCTTGTGTCAGTACTACTCTTGGTGCTATACATGACGCGCATACATGTACATGAAATTCCTTCTTCCAATCTCGGAAGACTAAAATCGATGCAGTGACCATTTTTCCTTTCAGCACATCCAAGCTTTTCTGATAGTCCTCTTTCCAACAGAAAGCGATATCATTTTTAAACAACTTCTCCATAGGCGCAGTGATATGGGCATAGCCCTTGATAATTCCTATAGTACCCAACATGTCCCAAGGTTGCGCAGAGTTTTTTCACAATCCTTGGCACCTCCAAATTAAGTATCATAACAATATGCACAGGATCTACCATCAGTCCCTCTCTACAAACCACATGACCCAGCAGAGTCCCAAAAGGAACACAAAATAGACATTTCTTCATATTGAGTTCAATATGGTACCTTCAACAAGTATCTAGCATTAAGCACAAACTAGCCACATGGAGTTTTACCAACCCAAGCACAATGCAGTCATCAAAGTACACCTCTAGAAACTTATGAATGAAGTCTTTGAATTCAGCAATGACTACGCATGAAAAAAATTTCAGGCGCATTCGTCAATCCTAAAGGAATTACAGTGCACTGAGAACATCCTGATTCAGTCACAAAGGTTGTGTTGCTTCTATCTTTAGGTGCAATTTTGATTTGATGGTACCTTGAAAACCCATTTCTAAAGGAGTACGCTTCCTAGCCACCTACATTATTCAATACCTCATATGTGAATGGAGACGGGAAAGGATCATGCATGCCAGAATCATTCAACTTCCTAAGATCTACACATATCCTTATTTCATTCTTCTACTTCTTTTCCTGTATCACCATTGGGCTCAGTCAATGAAATTCTTCTACGAGCTCAATGATGCCTGCCATGAGCACCTTATCTAACTATAAGAATACCTTCTCCTTATAGTTCATATTGAGACGGTAAGGTCTTTGTTTAACCAACTTCGCATCAAGTTTTAACATGATATTGATAATGCCTAGGTCTCCTATTATCCCCTTTAACTCCAAAAACTTGGTAGGAAACAAATCCTAGTATTCAAAGAGAAATTCAACGACCTTATCTATTGTCGTGTCATCCCATTAATATCTAATATTCACTAATTTGGGGTTTGCCTCCCTACCAATATATAGTTGTTTCATTTTCAATGGTGCGATTACATCAGGATTCTCGATCTATAGTCCCTCGACCTTGCGGTGACCCTCGATTTCAACGGTATCAATCTTCTGGGGGTCCTCATCTTCTTCTTTCACTGTCATGTTATAATATTCCATCATGTGGCTCAGCTGAGTAGTTCAATCAAGTTGAATCAGATCCAAAGGGTCCTACAATATCCTAAAGATTGCTGCTTTAACATCCTGTAGCACTTTGTCAATATAGTCAAACCCATTTTTGAATTTGAACGTCATTATGAATCCTTCATGTAGAATATCCCATTCACTTATGCCATGGTAAAGCTCTATCTCCAAGTACTAGTTCATCGTGATGACTTCCAAGGTGTGATAAAACAAGTGCACCAATTAAGGTTGGGGCTTCGCATCATAGGACTTAGCTCATTTGGCTAGGTGTGCACGCGGATCTTCCTTCCCATCATACTTGTCTATCAATTATACCTTCGGCTTCCCAAAGCATGTTCTTTTCATCCACCTACACTCGCTCCAGTCATGAAAGCTACCTTGTGCATACCCCACCATCTCGCTGGCATAGCATGCAATGCCCATTCCAAAGCCTGGAAGCACTGTTTCTCTCATACTTCCCTTTCAAATGCATCCAAAAACACATCCACATCATTCAAGCCATCATAAGTGGGTAGATTTAATACCTCTGATGACACATAGTGCAACAATTAGGTCATCATGTTATAGCTCAGTGTAGTTACTTCATGTCGCCAATTTTGCCAGTGCTATGATTCTTCATCTAAGTCTAAGGTGCAGGAACTCTTGCGATCTCATGTAATTCAGCCATCCACTGTCGAATTCACCCAACCTTGGTATTGCACTATTATTTTATATATGCAGTCAAAATTGTCCTCGCTTTCATAATAGAGGATTTGTTTAGTATAGCACGATCCTTTAGTAGAATCTAGGGGTACTATTACGTGAATTGATTTCTTTTCAAATATCATCTTTGTTTTCTTTATTTTGATTACCCTGTTCATGTTAGCAGCCCAATCAATGCCAAGGAGCGTTGGGTGAGGGTTGTTGTCATCCACAATTTCTATCACCTCAAAGTCATCCAATGCGCTCGCACCTTCAATATCTACATTTATTCCTTCTAGTTGTCCCATGGGGATGATTTTCCATCCTTAACTAAATCAGAGACCACTACAACATGGGTCTCCCCATCCACTCCAAAGTCTGCTTCAGAAAAATGTTTGCATCTGACCCCAAATCAAGAATAACTTGATCCATTTTATATTCTCTTATCTGCGTGGTGAGTCTCATCTCATGCCCTGTCCTTACCTTATTATTACCAATCTTCCATAACACGTGTGGTTCAAAAAGCATTTCTAGTCCCTTTATTTATAACTTCTTGTAACCCCTTTATAGCCTTCCTGCCATGTAGCAGTTTCATGTAGGTCCCTAGAAAGGTCGTAGGCAAAGAAGGGTCCATTTCCTGAATAGGCTTATCCTGGGTCCCTGAGGTAGAGGCCTCAACGAAGCTCTTTTTTTATTCCATGAACATTTCATGTGCACGCTTCAAATCAATTTTAGCCTCCTTCACTAGAGCTTTGTGAACCCATTCACCCTCTTCGGGTTGTTTCCCCTTACTATTACTCGTTGCAATTCCACTTTGGAGCACTATGTTCACATTTGGATCCTCTTCAAAAGGCTCAACCCTCATCATCTACAAGCTCTGAGTCAGTTGGGGTGGTAGAACCCCTTTGTCGTGTATCGTCGCTATCAGTGTAGGACAATCCTCTGTCTCATGATTGAATTGAGTACTATATTTACATGAAAGACACATTGGGTTAGTGAATTCACAAGCATGGTGTCCTGGTCCTCCACAATTGTAACAAATCAACTATCCCTGACCTCTGCCAGGTACTCCTCCGCCTGAGCCTCACATGCACCCATGAAATATTGTTCGCACCATCCTTGCATACTAGTCAAGGGGCCGTGTTTCAGCCTGAACTCTATAGGTGGGTGTTCTATCCATCATTAATTCATAACTTCGGCATTTGCACTCATCATGCCCTACTGACCTACAGAAGTTGCTGGATAGTTGTTGTTGTGTTTGTACAAAATTTTATGGAAAATGACAATTATTAGTCATATGTTTCCCTGCTACCTGACATATAGCAAACCACAACACAAGCCCCACACTCTGTCCTCCTTGGGCTTCCAGCCTCAAAGGCATTGGTCCTCGTCCTGTAATATAGTTTGAAAATATCGGGTAGTGGTCTTTGTCATGCCCTTGACCCTTACATTTCAGACACCATATCTCCTTGCGTGCCTCCTGTCAAACTGTTATGTCCTACTTGAAGCTTTTCATTTCGAGGCAAGGATTTTGCAAGAGTGCATGGATCTGCTAAACCCCTAGATTCAGATCTTGTATTAGTGTTTCATGCAGTATTATTGCAATCTCCAAGGCCTCTGCATGAGTCATAATATTCTGTTGTGATAGTGTAACCCTTATGTGAGGCAGGAGCAAAGCCACGAACCACTCGTGGTGTTGTCCATTTGTTAAGTTCATATTAGCTTTCACAGATTTTACACTTCAATATTTGATCCAATTCACAAGGTGTCTCACCTGGATTCATCATGATTTCCTTGAATCCCACAATCTATTGTGCCTCAAATTTAGGCCTACTAAAATCTTTATTCAAGGCACTTTGGATCTCTGCCAACCCAGTGTTTGAGTTATCAATAGAGCACTTTATGTACCAAGTTAGTGCACAATCCTGTAAACTAACCAACATTGCCATCTTCACATGATCACCTTTCATGCCCTGAGCTTCCCATACAGCTTTTACAATGAACTAGAATTGGTCTGGGTCCTCATTTCTGAAGCCCTTAAATAAAGGAAGCTTCACTAAATTCACCATGTTGAACTGTGGTGGAGGTGGTGGTGGTGTGGGCAACACTATAGGTGACGGCAGTGAAGCTGGAGGTGGTGTAGGTGGCAGTGGCAGTCACGAAAATCCTTGTTTTATCAACTAAACTGCACTTTGTGGAGAATACTAATCTAATCCCTCTTCATTAATCAAAGGAGGTGAAATCAGTGGGCTATATTCAGGGCGCTTTCTTCCTTCATTCCTGTAAGTATTTCTGTGTCGCGTAGCTCTAAACATCAAGGTAGCTACATGACCTATTTTTTGCTTTATAACATCTTAATCCAAGTACTTAAATACTTCAACTACTTACCTCACAGACCTTTGAAAAAGAACCTATCCACCTCGTTTTAACTGAATGAGGTATTGACCATGAATTCAGTCACAAATCCTCCTATGATATGATCCAGCCAATGATCGATAGCATGGGTGATCTTATCCTTAGACGCTTCTAGTTTTGTACTAGCTACGGGGTCTAGACAATAGGACCATCAAGCCCCCACCGTCCTTATCAATCCGTTAGCTTTGTGATCCACTCATATAACTCAACTAGAAAGGAACATAGAAATATCTCATGGATTTCTATATCCAGGTACCTATCTATCCACTGTTCCTTTACCATTCGCGGGTTTCTGTTCTCTTCCACAACGAATTCATGGATCTTTCTATCCAACTAGTCCTCGATCTCTTTCTTAGTTGGATTCTAGTGATATGACATCACACATCCCTCATGCAGATTCCGGTCCTCACAATGTGACAATTTGTTGTCTTTGTGAGCCCTGACCCAGATTCAACGTTAGTTAGCCAAACAAATCCCTACACTACTAGCCCTCTCAACATCAGCCCATGGTGTAGGCCGAAGTCTCACCCGAAGCAGTATGGGGGAATGTTGGAACCAAGGTTTTGCACCTTGAGATGGTCATGATGTCGGTTTATACCCTCTGCCCCTACTTTCAAGCAGGTCGCTAAGCCTTAGGGCTTTGCCAGTCTAGCCTTTGTTCTTCTTTCTAGTACCTCCATGAAGGTGTAAAATTGACCTTCACATAGCCCTAACCCATGGTCTAGGTACTTTCACACAGCTATGAAAATGTATTGTATAGTTTCCCAAGTTATCTCAAGTGTTTTACTTATCTTACTAATCAATCACAGTTAGCACTGCATAAACTGATATCCTTACTTGCGTTCAATTAGCCAATACAATCACATATATTCATGCATCAAATAAAAATTATAACGTAAACTTCAGACAAAATATGATCATATGCGTTAACAAGAACTAAATACATAGTAATTGTAGAATACTTCTCTTTGTTCATATCTTCCAGTTTAATAGAGACTCTATCCACCTTGAGCACACAGCTACAGGGGTCCGCGCACTCAACTGCAGACTTCCACCCTAGGCCTCTACGCACTCAGTTGTAGAGCCTCTACCTACGCTAAGGCCCGCAAACAATTAGACTTCTCCACTCTACTTCGCTACTTTCTTCATTTTGTTTCTTAACTACTTAGATCTTACTTACTTAGCTCCTTTTTATAACCGACTTGACAGTTTACAAAATAAGGGCAGGCAAACCTTTATGACTCTTGATGCCTTCGTACTCCATGACCAGAAAATATGGAGACATTAAAACTTTATTACCAAATTATCTCGAAAGATGGGATTTTAGCCCGAAAACAACTCTTAGGGGAACCATTTCCCAACATGTAGTAAATTGGGAAATCCTATAGTAACTACAGGAAATCTTGTAGCAACTACAGAAAACCCTGTAGCAACCTGTTTTAAACTAATTTGCGAAGAAATGCTGATCATGGACTAGGGTATGAATTCAACTTGACCTCCATACCTCTCAATGTCATTTTGAACATTTTTTCCATACATTCCTCCCCTGAAAAAGATCAACATGTTTAGATTAACAATTACATTTCTAAAGTGAAAACCAAAAGACCATTTTCTGCAAAATTTATCTAGTGCATGCATAGATCAGTCTTGGATATCTTAGCATCATTCCCATGCTTACTTAATATCGCTAACTAGATGATAGAATTCAAGGTTAAATTAGGTATCTTCTATAAGTAATGTGTGTTAATTCTTAGCTAGGTAATTTCATGTCATTTCATAACACTTTCTATTTAACACTTTCATTTCCTTAACATAGGCAAGCATTTACTTTTTTCATTAGAGGTAGCTTTACATTCACTATTAGTAGTTAGCCTCCTTCTAGTCAATAGAAGACTAGTATGAAAAACCCTAGTGGTCTATCAGCCGAGTTTAGAAGTGACAAGAGTAGACTATTGCATCTATTGTGCATATAGCACTATCACCTCCAAGTTTTCATGAACCAAAGGTTGACAAAGTAAAGTTGGTCACCCTAGGAGTTACAATATCCTTGTTGCAATACTGGGGCTCATCAAAGATACCTATTGATATCTCTATTAAATTGGGTATTGTAAAAATATACACATTGGCATGTCTTTCTCACCATCCAAGAATGAGACCTATAAAGCCCTATTTTAAGAGTTTTGTGATGTCTTTGCATGGAACTATTAGGAAATTCTAGGTATCAACCAAAATATAATGGTGCATGAAATTGAAATGTACTTTAATGCTAAAACAATCCAAGAATGCCTCCATCCAGTCCATCAAAAAAAGGTTTCTGAGATAAATAGTGAAGTTGAAAAACTCCTTCGTGTTGGTTTCATATACCCCATTCCTTTGACTAATTGGGTGTCAAATATTTCCTTTTCGCTAAGAAATACGGTGTTGGAAATACTGAGAGCGGGGGTGAATCAATATTTCTTACTATTTTTTAATTGTTCTAGTGATTGCAAAAACCATATATAAATATGTATATGTATACATAGAACACAAAAATCAACAACTGGAATTAATGCTTTTATTAAAACTCAAGACAGTGCAATGAAATAAATACAATATAAGTATAAACCTGATTGTGAATAGCTACCAAGCTCCAAGTTGGACTTTAATGAAGCTCCAACCTCCAGAGGACCAACTCTGTTTTACAGAGGTTCTGGACTTAGGAGCACCAACCGCAATGACTTCAGTCCTGTTCAGTTTTCAGGCTCCAACCTCCTGGGCTCCAACCCAATCTTGGTATACACTAGTATGCTGCTGCACTCTATTCAGCTGAGGTTCTCTCACTCTTGCTCTCCTGCCTCTATTGCTTCTGCTACCTCTATAGCCTCCACTGCTTTGTTTGCCTCTTTTGCCTCTGCTGCTTCTACTACCCCACACTTTGGTTCTTCACCACAGCAAAAACTACTAGAGTTCTCTATTTTTACTATTTTATTTATATCCATACCTTTGTCCATTTGTTTCCCCTTACACCGCCTCTTAGGCTTCCTCCTCAGTCGCTGCACCTTTCTCTGCACTATGCAAGTTCATTGTGCAAGTTTTCCAGTTTAATGGACCTGCCGCGTCCAATCGCTATTAGTATTGGCATGAATCAGCCCATTTTAGTGACATTCAACCTTCTTAAAAAACCCACCAAAAATAGCCATCGTAAGCCTTTCGGCTTAAAACTACCGCTAAGCGAAAACACAGTTACACAAGAAAATTATGAAAAATAAGTGAAAAATGCTATTGACGTACTTCAAATTTACTTTTCTTGCATGTATTCCTATATCGATTCCATGCTTAAATCGCAATTGACGATTCGTGACTCTTGGGGATCCTTATATATCTCAACCATGACTTCGCCGATGGTCGATGGCCGATCCTCCACTGCTCTGATGGATCAGATGCGATATTGTATTAAACAGTAGTTGATAACCCCTTCGGGTCCATGTGTAATTGCAATCGGTGCTTCTAGTCGGATAGACGATGGGTAGATGTGATATGGTATTACACCATAACATAATTCTGTAGTGGGTCCGCACACATGTCGCAATCGGCATTTTAACGTTACAAGGCTTTAAGTGCTATGATACATAACTCCCGATATGATGGGCGCGATATTATTATAGACTGTTTTTAATGCCTCTGTCAGGTCCGTAACCTTATCGCAATAAGAGATTTCATGTGTGACACTTAATGAAACTGCTGATATGATTTCTCCGATATTATATATTGGTGCACCTTCGATAGTGTTAAATGCATATATGTAAGATTTTTCACCGTTGATAATGTTAAAACATGCATACGTGGGTTTTTTTGGGCCAATAGTATAAAAGTATCTATCTATCTATATATATATATATATATATATATATATATATATATATATATATATATAGATATTTATGTCTGTCCCTCTGATGGTTTATATTTCTCCATATTTGTAACTCTGTTTATATATTGCTCCGTTGTTTCCTTTCTATCGGTTCTATGTGGCTCCTCCAATATTATATGTTGCTCTGCTGTAATACTCCTCCGTTAATTTCTCTTCTGCTGTGTCCATCGCTCTTCCTCAATGGTCCTCTAATCGGTATTCCTTTGGATTCTGAATCTTTGGCATATATTACTTCTCCTGTAGCTCTGATAGGTTCTGTTTATACTCCTCCGATATGGCTCCTCAGGCTTGTTTGCATGCGTATAACCCTATTGTGGCATACATTGCTCTCGATAGCTTTTTCTGATTCCTCTGTGGCTCTGACAACAGTGTTTGTTGCGTCCCATGGCTCTGTTTGCTCCTCTATTTGCTTTATGTGTATATTGCTCCATTTTCTCCTCTTCTTTGGCATATACTGATGGCTCTATATATATTGCTCCTCTTGGCTCCTCTTGGCTCCTTGAATATTTCCATATTGACATCAATGACAATCTTTGTCCAACAATCTTCCCCTTTCTTATTGATGGCAATATTCTTCTGCTCTCTCCACCTTTGACATCAATGGTAAAGGAATGAATATGAACTCCCCCTATCCTACTACATCTTTATGAATGAACTTGAGTGATGATAAAAAAATAACCCCCATATTTTGACGCAGATGTTTGAATGCTTCTCGGGGAAGAGGTTTTGTGAAAATATCAGCTATCTGCTCCTTAGTACTGATATATTCCAGGACGATGTTTTGTTAAGCTACTTGCTCATGGAGGAAATGATACTTGATCTGTATGTGTTTGGTTCTTGAGTTCATCACTGGATTTTTACTGAAACTGATAGCACTTGTGTTGCCACAATAAACGGTAATTGGTTGGTCTGTACATATGTCGAGATCTTTTAGAGCTTCCTTCATCCATAGTATCTGAGTACAACAATCTGCTACAACAATATACTCAGCTTCAGCTATGGATAATGATATGGATGACTATTTTTTGCTGAGCCAGGATAGCGAATAGTCTCATAGGAAGAATGCATTTCCACTAGTACTTTTCTGGTAATCTATAATTCCAGCACAATCAGCATCGGTGTATGCAATTACAGTTAGTGTTGAGTTCTTTGGGTACCAAAGACCAAAATTAGAAGTTCCCTTCAGATATTTGAGAATTCTTTTTACAGCTAATAAATGGGATTGTTTGGTAGCAAATTGAAATCTTCACACCATTCGTACTGCTTGCATTATGTGTAGTCGTGTAGCTATTAAGTATAGAAGGGCTCCAATCATTGACCTGTAATGAGTTGCATCTACTAGAGGGGAGTCATCATCTTTGCTCAGTTTGCAGTTAGTGATCATAGGTGTGCTCATGGGTGCATAGTCCTCCATTCCGTATTTTTTGAGCATGTCTTTTAGATATTTGGTTTGAGATATACACAATCCTGCTCTGGTTTGAGATATTTGATGTCCAAGGAAGTGGGACAGCTCTCCTATCATTGACATCTCAAACTCTTTTGACATGTTTTGAGAAAATTCATGGCTCATTTCATCATTATTATTAACAAAAGTTAGATCATCGACATAAACAGGAGCAGCTAGTAATTTACCTTGATCTGTCTTTATGTATAGATTACTTCCAGCCACTCCCTTTTTGAAGCCTTGTTGTTGTAGATAGTGATCCAGCTTGCATACCAAGCTCTAGGAGCTTGTTTCAACCCATATAAAGCCTTTTCTAACTGACAAACTAAGTCCTTTCCTGCTGTTAGATCAAACCCTTTCGGTTGCTCCATGTAGACTTCCTCTTTGAGTTCCCCATTTACAAATGTTGGTTTCACGTCCATTTGATAGATTTTGAATCCTTTTGAGCAAGCAAATGCTAAGAACATTTTGATAGCTTCCATACGGGCCATTGGTGCAAATGTCTCTTCAAAGTCAATTCCTTCAATTTGTGAATAGCCCTTGCAGACAAGTCTTGTCTTGTTTATGATAACCTGTCCTTCCTCATTCATTTTATTTTTGAACACCCATTTGCTTCCTATTATGTTTTTGTCCTTTGGACAAGGTACCAGCTCCCATGTCTTGTTCTTCTCAATTCGGGACATTTCTTCTTCCATGGCTTTTACCCAATGAGGATCCTTACTTGCTTCCACAAATGTTTCTGGTTCTATCATAGATAGGAGGACAATGACTTTTCTCTTGGGTGTGAATTTTATCCTTCTTTGGGTCTGCACACCTTCATATTTATCTCCAATGGTCTTCTCTTCTAGATGATGTCTTTGGACATACTTCATCTTTGAAGGGTTATTAGGTGGTTCTCTTTCTTCTTCTTCTTCTTCTTCCTCATCTATTTCTTCTTCTTTAGGTTCTTCTTCTTCAATGAGAGAGTCATCTTCATGTTCTTCAATTTCCTTTTCTGGAAGATCTTCATCAACCTTTACATCAATGCCTCCAGTATTTTCTTCAGTCGATAATTGTAGCACTTGTAAGCCTTGCTCTGTGTAGAGTATCCAAGAAATATCCCTTCATCAACCCGAGAATCAAACTTTCCTGGTGCACCATCATTTATTTTTATGAAGCACCTGCTTCCAAAGATCTTGAAATACTTCACCAAAGCAGGTCTTCCGTTCCATAGCTTATAAGGAGTTTTTTCACAATTTGGTCTTAATTGAGTTCAATTCAGTGTATAGACAGCTGTCCCTATTGCTTCTCTCCAGAATCTAGGCTGTAAGTCTGCTGCTAATAGCATAGTTCTTGCCATTTCTTGGAATATTCGGTTTCTTCTTGCAAACATTCTAGTTTGCTGAGGTGTTCTGGTAGTTGAGAATTATCTTTTAATTCCATGAATGTTACAAAACTCACTAAACTCGTTTGATGTGAATTCTCCTCCTCTATTTATTCTGAGGCACTTAATTTTTGTATCTTTTTCATTTTCTACAAGGGCTTTTAGATTCTTAAAACACTCAAAAGTTTCGGATTTATACTTTATGAAATATATCCACATCATTCTAGTATAATCATAAACAAATAACACAAAGTACCTTTCTCCTTGAAGTGCTTGATTTCTAGTTGGCCCACACACTTTGGCATGGATGATCTCCAAGGGTTTCGATGTACAGTGCTCCTTTGTCTTGTGGCTAGTTCTAGTCTACTTTCCATGTATACATGGACCACACACTGCTTGATTTGGTTTGAATAGCCTTGGGATCTCTCATACAAATTTTATCTTGTTGATATTGATCATATTTTTGAAGCTTGTATGTCCAAGTCGCTTGTGCCACAACCAACTCTCATCTGTCTGACTCAAGTAGCATTTATTTTCTTGAACCTTGTTCAGTACGTAAATGTTGTTTGGTGTTATGGTCGCTTTTTCCACATGTTTCCCTGAGGTAGAGTTCCTTATTTCACAACCTTTAGTGTTGAAAACAACCTTATGTCCTTGATCACAGATTTGGTTGACACTCAGGAGGTTGTGTTTGAGTCTGTCAACTAGCAGAGCATCTTGAGCTTTTCCTTTTTCATTGATTAGAGTAACTCTTCCTTTTCCTACAATTTTGCCTGATTCGCTTCCAAAGGACACATTCCCTTCCTTTTTGCTCAATGAGACAAATTTCCTTCTGTCTATTGTCATGTGTCTGGAGCACCCACTATCTATAAACCACTGGTTTTCATTATTTTGAGCATATAGAGCTAGGTCTCATTTGTCCATGCTAGAGTTCTTACTACTCGTCATTCTTCCTTTGAGTGGGCAGTCTTGTTCATAGTGTCTATTATTGTAGCAGAAGGAGCAAATCAAATCAAATTTGGTCAAGGGATCAAATGAATTGAAGGTTTTGATTTGTCCCTACCTTTTGGGGTTATATGAGTCGATTATTTGGTCCTTTAGCATTGTCTTTTCACTTCTGCAAGCCATACAATGTTTGGCTTAATGATCGAATATTTTACAATGAAAGAAGTGACCAAGAAAGATGGTTCTATACTTGTTGAAGAAAACACGGTTTGAGTCGATTTCCTTCCTGGAAATTACTCCTCCCTCGTTCTTTGGATTTGTGATGGGCCCTTGGTGGATTACAGGTTGGTATTTGCTGTAGTTTCCATGATTCGACTCGACATTCTTCTTTGGAGTAATTCTCTCTTCATTCTTGGGATCTGGGATGCACTTTTGATAACATACTTTTTCATTTTTTGGATTGCAAGAGAGTGCATCGGCCAGCTTTTTGCACTATTCTTAGTGCTTGAGGATTCTCCTTTGAAACCTATTCCAAACTTGTCATGTTGAGGTTTTTGATTTTTCAGAATAGTCTCAAGTATTTGAGAGCTTTTACAACCCTTTTTAATTTGCTCCAACTCCTTTCTCAGAGACACTATTTCGCCCTCGCATTCTTCACAAGTCTCTTCTTTTTCTTTAAGCTTTGCTTCCAAGAGATCTTTCTCCTTCTTATTTCCTCGTTTTCCACTTTGAGAGAAATGATTTTGTTCCATAGTTTCTCATTTTCTTCAATGGCGCTTATTAACAGTTCATCTACATTTCCTTCCAGCCCCGAGTCGTCATCATCTGCGAGTGCCATGAATAATGCTTCTTGGCTTTCATCATGATCACTTTCCTCATCTGATTTCTTTTTTATGACCATAAAATCATCCTCATTAGACTCATCTTGCTTGGAGAAGAAGTTTTTCTTATTGAACCCTTTCTTTTTGTGTTTCATTCTTTTAGAATTTCCTTCATCATCACTATCATGTTTATGACAACATTTTGTTGCATAATGTCCTATTTTACCACATTTAAAACAAATAAGAGTATACTTTCCTTTAAGCTTAGACCCTCTCTTCATCTTTCGTACAAATTCAGCCAATTCGAATTCCACATCTAACTCATCACTACAGTCATTCCTTTCTTTCCCTTTCTTTGACTTTGAGGCCTCGAATGCTGCATCTTTGGAGCTTGGTCCACCTTTCCTCATTTCATAGGCAGTGAGAATTCGATGGATTTCATCCATTTTGAGGGTATCTAGATCCTTTGCTTCTTCTATAGCACTTATTTTGGAGTAAAATCTATCTGGAAGATACCTTAATACCTTTTGAACAATGGTACTTTCTTCCACATTTTCGTCCAATCCTTTCAGGGAATTTACCACTTCAGCTACTCGGAGGACGTATGCTGCAATATCTTCTTCATATTCCATTCTCAAACTTTCAAATTGTCTTATATGAGTTTGAAGCTTTGCCTTTTTGACTTTTGAGTCTCCAACGTATGAGCCAACTAGCTTATCCCACATTTCTTTGGTAGAGGCACAGTGCATGATTTTTGTAAACTTGGAATCAGTGATTCCACTGGTGATGGAGTTCATGGCCTTTGCATTTGCGATGTAGGCTTTCCTCTCGTCTTAGTCTGTTGGAAGTATGGAAGCAGTTTTGTATTCATTTTGAACAAAATGCTAGACTTTAGGTCCAAGGAAAATTAAGTAGTAGGTCATTCTTTTCTTCCAGAAACCAAAGTTAGTGCCATCGAACAAAGGAGGTCTTCCTGATGCTTCATGATTTCTCATCATGGCTGCGGATCCTTCTTCAAGCTGTTAGGCTAGTATGAAGAAGCCTGCTTTCATACCAATTATTAGAAATACTGAGGGGGGGTGAATTAGTATTTCTTACTATGTTTTAATTGTTCTATCGATTGCCAAAACCATATATAAATATGTATATGTATACACAGAACACAAAAATCAACAACTAGAATTAATGCTTTTATTAAAACTCAAGATAGTGCAACGAATAAATACAATATAAGTATAAATCTAATTGTGAGTAGTTTCCCAGCTCCAACTTGGACTTCAGTGAGGCTCCAACCTCCAGAGCACCAACTTTGGTTTGTAGTGGTTCTGCACTTAGGAGCACCAACCCCAATGACTTTAGTCCTGTTTAGTTCTGAGGCTCCAACCTCTTGGGCTCCAACTGAATTTTGGTATGCACTAGTATGCTACTGCACTATATTCAGCTGCAGTTCTCTCACTCATACTCTCCTGCCTTTGCTGCTTCTGCTGCCTCTACAGCCTCCGCTACTTTTTCTTCCTCTTTTGCCTCTACTGGTTCTACTACCTCACCCTCTAGTTCTTCACGGCAACAACAGCTACTAGAGTTCTCTGTTTTTACTATTTTATTTATATCCATACCTCTGTCCATTCGTTTCTGATTACACCACCTCTTAGGCTTCCTCCTCAGTCGCTGCACCTTCCCCTGCACTGTGCAATTTCACTCTGCAAGTTTTCTAGTTTAACGAACCTGTCGTGTCCAATCACAATTAGTATTGCCATGAATTAGCCCATTTACCTGAAATTCAACCTTCTTAAAAAAAACCACGAGAAACAGCCATCGTAAGCCTTTTGGTTTCAAACCACCCCACAAGAAAAAACACAGTTACACAGGAAAATTATGAAAAACAAGCGAAAAGTGCTAACGATGGACTTCAAATTTACTCTACTTGCAACTATTCCTGTATCGGGTCCATGCTTAAATCCCAATTGGTGATTCGTGATTCCCGAGGGTCCTTTATATATCGCAAGCATGACTTTGCCGATGGCCGATGGCTGATCCTCCACTGCTCCAATGGATCGGATGCGATATTGTATTAAACAACAGTTGATAACCCCTTCAGGTCTGTGTGTAATCGCAATCGGCGCTTCTAGTCAGACAAACGATGGGAGGATGCGATATGGTATTACACCATAACATAATTCCGTAGTGTGTCCGCACACATATCACAATCGGTGTTTTAATGTGACAAGGCTTTAATCTCTATGATACATAACTCCTCATATGACGGATGCGATATTATTATAGACTTTTTTTAATGCCTCTGTCGGGTCCGCAACCTTATCGCAATCGGAGATTTCGGGTGTGACACTTAATAAACCCGCTGATATGATTTCTCCAATATTATTACTGCTCTGCCTCCGATAGTGTTAAAGGCATATATGTAAGATTTTTAACTACCGATAATGTTAAAACGTGCATACGTGGGTTTTTCGAGCCCAACGGTAATATTTATATATATATATATATATATATATATATATATATATATATATATATATTATATATATATATAAGTCTGTGCCTTTGATGATTTATATTGCTCCACCTCTGTAACTCTGTCTATATATTGCTCTATTGTTTCCTTTCTATCGGTTCTATGTGGCTCCTCCAATATTATATGCTGCTTCACTGTAATACTCCTCCATTAACTGCTCTTCCGTTGTGTCCTCTGCTCTTCCTCAATGCTCCTTTGATTGGTCTTCCTCTAGATTCTGAATATTTGGCATGTATTACTTCTCTTGTAGCTCCGATAGGTTCTATTTATGCTCCTCCAATATGGCTCCTCAGGCTTGTTTGCATGCATATAACCCTATTGTGGCATACATTGCTCTCGATAGCTTTGTCTGCTTCCTCTGTGGCTCTGGCAACTGTGTTTGCTGTGTCCCATGGCTCTGTTTGCTCCTCTGTTTGTTGTATGTGTATATTTCTCAATTTGCTCCTCTTCTTTGGCATATACCGATGGCTCTATATATATTGCTCCTCTTGGCTCCTCTTGGCTCCTCGAATATTGCCATATTGACATCAATGACAATCTTTGTCCAACATAAGGGACAATCCATGTATGCATCGATTATTAAGATGTGAATCATGATTTTCCAAAGGACAGTTATCCGACCTCGATCATCGACCAGGTTGTTAACGACTACACTAGTTGTATTCTTTCATAGATGGTTTCTCCGAATATAATCAAATCAACATTCTCCTAGTAGATCAACAAAAAAATTCATTTATCTGTCTCTAGGGTATATTTTCCTACCAGAAACTCCCATTTGGTCTAAATAATGTTAGAGCTATGTTTCAATGGGAAATTGATTATGCTTTTCATGATATTAAACACATCATGCAACCTTATTTGGATGATCTCCCTACTCATTCTAAGTATCGGGTTGATCACCTAATGCATCTTAGGGCCATCTTATTATGGTGTAAAAACTATAATATTCAACAAAAGCCACATAAATGTGTGTTTTGCATTATTTCTTGTCGAATTCTTGGTTTTGTTATTTCAAAACATGGATTTCGTCTCGCAAGAAATCATCGACCTGCCTGCACCTTGTTTGCTCGTTCAACTTCAAGGACCTCAAGGGAAATATAACTTCCTAAAAAGTTTTTTCCCTAATTACATTGACTTGACCAAAGGATTCAATCTCCTGCTTAAGAGAGGGGCTCCCTTCCATTGGGACAATGCTGGCCAGAAAGCATTTGATGCCTTGAAATTTATACTAGTTCTCACATCTCTCTTATATCCTCCTAATTATCGACATGACTATTCCTTATATCTTGCTAGATACATTTCTACTATAACAATGGTATTGGACCAAGAAGATGATTTAGCGACATAACACCCTATATCTAAGTCAGAATATGAATGATATCAAAATCCGGTATACCCACATAGAAGTGTTGGCTTTGGAGGCCATTCAATCCGTTCAAAGGTTCTGCCATTAGATCTTGCTTCAGAAAACTACAATTGTTTCTGATTTCTTCATTTGACCCACATTATGGAGACATTATGATATATCTCTAGACCCAAACTTTCTGATCTAATAACTCTCACTACGAGTAGTGACATATTCAATACCAAGCCAAGAATTACATCATCATTGGTGACAACCTTTATCGAAACGGTATTCATACGATTTTACAAAGATGCCTCACACATAATAAGGCCAAGAAAGTCCTTGATGAATGCCACTCGAGGGCATGTGGTTGTCATTTATCTAGTTATTCTACTCCACTGAACATCCTACGTACTGGTTACTTTTAGCCTAACATTTTTTGATATTATATTCTCGTTGTCGAGAAGTGTCGTGCATGCCAAATTTATGATCGTAAGATCCATGCTCCACCTCCTCCATTACATCTCACTATCACTATCAAACCTTTTTCACAATATTCTATTGGCATTATGGCATGTAACCGTCACTCAGCTTTGGGTCATATTTATATCATTGTCGCAGTAGATTATTTTACTAAATGGGCCAATGCAATGCCTACATTTAACAACATTGGCGAAACGAATGCATATTTCTCTTCCAATCACTTTATCACATGGCTTGGTGTTTCGCAAGCCATAATTACTGATCATGGAAAGAATTTCTGGAACCATATGATGACCGAACTAAGTGCTATGTTGGGACCTTCCCATGAAAGTTCCACTCCCTACTATCCTCAGCCTAACAGATAGGTTGAGGCTATCAACGAATTTCTAAAAACTATGATTAAACATATAGTAGGGGTCCATAAATTGGACTAGATTTTTCTTCTTTATGATTCCTAGTGGCCATACCAAACCTCATTAAGGATTGTTACCAGATTTACACCCTTTCAGTTGGTTTATAGTCTAGAAGCAATGCTTCCAATTGAATGTGAGATTCTGTCGCTAAAACTAGTTGTCGAAATTATTCCTGTCACTTCTATAGAAGAGGAACGTCTTTTACATCTGACTCAATTAGATAAGACATGACATGATGCCACCATAAATAATCAAGCTCATAAGAGATGTATCATGGCGCAATGCGACAAAAGTTTCAACCCTCATGTCTTGTCGAAAGGAGAGATTGTTATTTTATATGACCAAGAATCTGATAAGTTAGGATAAGAAAATTTCCAACCTATGCGTTCAAGTTCATATATTTCCTAGTGTGTTGTTGCAAAAGGAGCCTGTGATTTAGTTCATTTTGATGCAATTCCACAAACATGACCTACGAATGGTCTATACCTAAAAAAATACTATGATCGATCTCATGTGTAGTAACACTTTGTACATACTATCTATAGTTGTGTTGCGTTTTTTTGTCATGTGTCTCTTTAGAGTCTTTGTAGCATGGGCTATCTTTGGTCCAAATGGAAAGTTAGTGAGTCTATGATTGATTTGTATTGGTTTCTCTACCAAAAACATTGGTGAGCATAGCACAATGGCCAAGTTATTGCCTTATGCTATTTCACATGGTGTCCACCATTTAGTCATTAGAATTGACTCACAGCTCATGGTACTACAACTTTCTAATTTTTATTTGGTTACAAGTCCCACCGTCTTGCATATATTTTTAAGGGTTAGCCTTCTAGAAAGAAATTTTTATTTCATACAATATGAACACATTTCTATAAATCCAAACACATTGACATATGCACTTTCTATTCATGTTTTATATAGACATTTGAAATGAATGTAAATAAGTTTCAATAGACATCACATCATTTAAAGAACAATTGGACTAGATTTTTCTTCTTTATGTTTCCTAGTGGCCATACCAAACCTCATTAAGGATTGTTACAAGATTTACACCCTTTTAGTTGGTTTATAGTCTGGAAGCAATGCCTCCAATCGAATGTGAGATTCTGTCTCTAAAACTAGTTGTCGAAATTATTCTTGTCACTTCTATAGAAGAGGAACGTCTTTTACATCTGACTCAATTAGATAAGACATGACATGATGCCACCATAACTAATCAAGATCATAAAACATGTATCATGGTGCAATGTGACAAAATTTTCAACCCTCATGTCTTGTCGAAAGGACAGATTGTTATTTTATATGACCAAGAATCTGATACGTTAGGATAAGAAAATTTCCAACCTATGCGTTCAATTTCATATATTTCCAAGTGTGTTGTTGCAAAAGGGGCCTATGATTTAGTTCATTTTGATGCAATTCCACCACCATGACCTAGGAATGGTATATACCTAAAAAAATACTATGATTGATCTCATGTGTAGTAACAATTTGTACATACTATCTATAGTTGTGTTGCGTGTTTTTGTCATGTGTCTCTTTAGAGTCTCCTTAGGTTTTTTTCTTATCCCTTTAACATTTGGTGTCCATATGTCAACATCCCTTGAACCATATTTTGGTTATGTTGATGGTGCTAGTCATAGTATTTGGAACCTATCCTTTGTAGCATGGGCTATCTTTGCTCCAAATGGAAAGTTAGTGAGTCTATGATCGATTTGTATTGGTTTCTCTACCAAAAACATTGGTGAGCATAGCACAATGGCCAAGTTACTGCCTTATGCTATTTCACATGGTGCCCACCATTTAGTCATTAGAATTGACTCACAGATCATGGTACTACAACTTTCTAATTTTTATTTGGTTACAAGTCCCACCATCATGCATATATTTTTAAGGTTTAGTCTTCTAGAAAGAAATTTTTATTTCATACAATATGAACACATTTCTATAAATCCAAACACATTGACATATGCACTTGCTATTCATGTTTTATATAGACATTTGCAATGAATGTAAATAAGTTTCAATAGACATCACATCATTTAAAGAGCAATAGGACTATGAAAGCACTGAATATATATATATATATATATATAATTTGGTTTTACAAAATTTGTGCCTGAGACACATATGGCCATAAGGCCCATATAAAAAAATACATGTGAATATCTAAGTAGACTAATCAAATTTCTTATGATGACAAGTCACTGCATGAGCTATCTTGTGCAGTAGCTGATGAATATGGCTAGGCACTCCAATAGTCTGTTTCTAAAGTCACATCAGAATATGGTCAATCATGGTCTCATCTATCCCATGTGTCAACCCCTCCATGAGGCACTCCACCTCCATTAGTATCTTAGCTACATTAAGATCATGTAGTGAATCTCGTGCTACTACAACAACATATGCTCATTATACTGCCACCTATGGATTTTATTTTGCGTGATGGAGATATGAAGCACCAATGAGTTGAATAGGCCCACTATCAGCATGAATAAATCAAGATTTTAAGTATTGGAAACAATGAAACACAAAAAAATGTAAAACTTTCTAAAATTCAAATGGTTGAAATATCTTACCTATAACGTCCCATCTCTCACCTTAAGGAAGCACGAGCTCAATGTTGTCACATAAATCCATCCCTATGTATGAATAATCATTGATCATAATGAATTGTTTGCACATCCATCCAAAGAAGGGAGGTGAGAAACTGATTGCCGATAGACCTGCATCTCGACACATATGATCTACCGACATCCTCAGCCATGGAACCCTCAAATCAATGGGCTTGAATCTAATCTATTGAGGTTGTAGTAATGGAATCCATTTTAGTTCAAAAGAGACCAAGATGGTACTATCTCCAAAGTTTTTCAGCTTTCCTTTTCATGCTTTAGAAAATTTTTCTTTCATATTAACCAACACTCCCTCATTCTAGTCAAACACTATTAGCTGCAAAGACTCCACATTGTACTGCATGTATGATGTACTAGCTACATGAAGTGTTGAGCTACTCGCCAATATGGAAATGATGAATAAGATTATTCTTAAGGGAAAATGGGTTACATCTTTAATGATAATTGTTCCATCTCTAGTTGGATTGGATTGAGGTTTTCTATAAGTAGTGATATAATATTTCACCATTTCTCTGCCCCTTCTCCTAACTAGGAGAGAGATCGGGACACCTCTCCTCGATAAACCTACGAGAAAATATATGTCCTCTATTGCTACCTTGAGCAATTGTTCACCAAATATGAATTCCTATCCTTTCATATCACAGGCATGAACAATATATGCTAGTAATTCCATCTGGTGCCTCATACCAAGAAGCAAGAAGAATTTCAATGATCTACATTCTTTTAGTGTCTGGATGGTAGTAGGATCATTAGATGCATTTAAATAATGTTCTCCATGCTCTCCTTCCCTCCAAATAAAGGCCATTTTGTGCTAATGAAGAATTGAAACATTAAGAAGAGCCTCATTAGTATCATTTCCATGCAGGAATACTCAAAAATTTTGAAGGGAAACTGGAAAACATTTTTTGGATTTGCACCTTATGCACCCCCAAGAGGTGAGATAGTGCATTTCGCCCTTCCCCTATAGTATACAATAATTTATGTCTGATGCACCTTTTGACCATCTAGGCCTATGTTGGTCATAGGGTGAGTTTTATAAACCCCAAGGCCCTAAAAAAAGCCTAAAAGTTGCATGAAAACATAAAATGGTACCATGAATTTAAAAACAAAGGTCTTAGTCGTTACCTGGAAATGGAAGTGATTGAAAATATCCACCAGATTTAGTGTAATCATCTATAGAATATCAAGGGAAAAAAACCACTCAAAACTCTCATTCTTGAAGGTAAATGTGAAATGGAAAATATGAATAGTCATTATTGAATTAAGGCTTCTGTGATCCATATCAATTTAATCAAGAAGTTTTCCAGTGATAATCACATCAAAATTCATTTGTCGACATGTGTCAAACCAACAAGTGTGGTTCATTATCAGGAAAAGATAAAGAACCAGATCATTGAAACATGTTAAATAGGGAGATCCATCACTCAACTGCTAGAAGTAAACAACTAGAATTGACCAAGGAAAGGACTGGGCAACGACTAGAATTGACTGAGCCAAGAGACAAGGAAACTAATATTAACTAGGTAACTAAGAAATAATTAGTCAGTTTGCTAAATTCATTTATTATTAATTTTATTTTTAATAAATAAATCTAATAACTACATTATATAAACCCAAATTAAGAACTTGAATCTTAAAAAAATATCTTTCATGTTTATTGTTTTAAAAGTAAATAAACTTAAAAGGACTTGTATAATTATAGGAAAGATAAATGAATAGTTAGTTAGTTAGTTAACTTTTGTTTATTCCTTAAGATAAGCAAGTTTTTTATCATATGAATTTGTTTATAAATAATTAAATATTTTGATTATTAGATTTATCTATTTTTATTAACCAAATGAATCATCGTATAAGAGGATTAGACCTAAAGGTTTTTCAATTAATCCACTAATATATATATATATATATATATATATATATATATATATATATATATATATAATATATATATAATATATATATATATATATATATATATATATGTTATCTATATAAATAATTTGTTTAAATAATTATCAAGATCAATAAAAAAATAGGTCAAGTAAGTTTCTAGAAATTTAAACTAAGAAAAAAATATGGTAATGAATAAATGGAAAAGGAGGAGCTTTATAGATCTCAAAAAAAAAAAAAATCTAGTAATAATTTAATAATAGTAAATTATATATATATATATATATAATATATATAGCGAGAGAGAGAGAGAGAGAGAGAGAGCAAATAAAAGGGAAAACCAAGGGTGGGGAGGAGGGGGTCCGGGAATGGGGGATGGGGCTAGGATGAAAGGGTAGGGATCCAATAGCTACTAATCTTCCAATTGTCATCCCTGTTGAGATTCATCGGCCTTAATTTGATTTCAAGGGCCTCACTAAACTTTTGGTGATGAAAAGGAGAAATCATGGCAATAACCTTGGCCTCCTCAATGCATTTATGATACCTAGTCTTCTCTGCATTCTCTTCCAAGGCAGAATAATGGGTTCTTCCATGTTTGATGTTAGTTGTGCTCATGAATTCTCTAATTAATAGAGTTCCTAGTTTCACCAACATAGGCGTTTGTAGAGGAACAAGGAATAATATAAACACCTTTCTTGTCCTTAGGGACAACAGTGTCTTTAATAGATCTTAGGGAGCTAAAAATGGTGCCCAGGGGTCTAAAGGTTGAAGGAACATTATGCTTCTTAAGGATTCTTGCAATCTTATCAGTGGTCCCCTAGATCAAAGGAAGATGAACCCCAAAGATTCAATCTTTAGGGTCCTTCTTAACCTTGGGACCTCTACTAGCTGTAAGAAAAGGTTTTAGACCTTGGTGCCTACTAAACCCATTACTAATGAAAACATTAAGGAGGTGGATGGGATTTTTCAATGACACTAGTGTCATTTGGTCTCATTGCCAAGAAGAGTTAGATATTTTTTTTCCAACATCTCAAGAATCAGTCTTCCTCCGTAAAGTTTACTATGGGGCAAGAAATTGATGGGTGCCTACCTTTCCTTGATGTTATCACTTCAAGGAATGGTCACGGTTCTTTCTCCCACTAGGTGTTTCGAAATAAAACTCACACTGAGTAGTATCTTGATGCAAAATCTCATCATTTCCCTGCTCAAACATTGGCTGTTCTCAACACACTATCCACTCATGCATTGAGAATATCTGATGAAAAGAACCTTGATAAAGATAAGGCCCATCTCCTTAATGTTTTCATTAGTGATGGGTATAATAGGCACCAAGGTCTGAAATCTTTCTTTAAAGCTAGCAAAGGTCCTAGGATTAAGAAAGACCCTAAAGATCAAATCTCTGGGGTTCATCTTCCTTTCATCCGAGGGATCACTCACAAGATTGCGAGAATTCTTAAGAATCAAAATGTTCCCTCAACCTTTAGACCCCTGACCACCATTCATAGGTCCATAACATCTGTTAAAGACCATATTGACCCCAGGGACAAGAAAGGTGTTTATGTTATTCCTTGTACCTATGTGACCCCTATGTTGGTGAAACTACGCACTCTAAAAATCAAAGAATTCATGAGCACACAACTGACATGAAACATGGGAGGACCCATTCTTCTATTTTGATGGAGCATGCAGAGAAGACTAAGAATCATATATGCATTGAGGAGGCCCAACTTATTGCCAAGCTTACTCCTTTTCATCACGAGAAGTTTAGGGAGGCCATTAAAATCGAATGAAGGTTAAGGAATCTCAACAAGAATGATGCTAGAAGATTAGTAGCTGCTGGATCCCTACCTTTTCCTCCTACCCCCTTCTCCCCCTTCTCCCACACCCCCCCCCACCCAACTTGGTTCATGCTTGTCTTTTCTTTATTCTTTGGTTTTTACTCCCTCCTCTCTGGATTGTTTGTGTTTCCCCCTTTATTCCCTTTGCTTTATATCTATTTATTTATTTAATTTATCATTTATTATTATTATCATTATTAATATAATATTTTTTTAGATCCATAAAGCTCCCCTTTTTCATTTAATAATTAGGATATTTTTTCTTAGTGTAATTTCTAAAAACTTATTTGACCTAGCTTTTATACGTAACATATACATATATATAAATTAATTACTAGATTAATTGATAAATTTTTAGGTGTAATCCACCTTATTCAATGGTTCCTTCGGTTAATAAAAATATATAAATCTAATAATCAAAAATATTTAATTACTTATAAACAAATTCATAAGATACAAAACTTGTTTAGCTTAATGAATAAACAAAAATTAACTAATTAACTAACTATTCATTTATTCTTTCCTCTAATTATACAAGTCCTTTTAAGATTATTTACTTTTAAAACAATAAAGAGGAAAAAATATTTTTAAAGATTCAATTTTTTAATTTGGGTTCAATGAAATGTAGTTAAACATTATATTTATTTATTACAAATATAATTAATAATAAATGAATTTAACAAACTCAGTAATTAGTTGAATTAAATAATTAATGTTATTTTCCCTGTCTCTTGGCCTAGTCGACTGTAGCCATTGCCCAGTCCTTTCCTTGGTCAATTGTAGTTGTTTATTTGTAGTTGTTGACTGATGGATCTCTCTATTTAACCTATTGCCATGATCTGGTTCTTCATCTTTTCCTGACAATGAGTCACACTTGCTGTCAAAACGCATCGACAAATGAATTTTGATGTGATTATCATCGAAAACCTTCGTGATTAAAATGAATATTCCTTTTGAATATTTATGGTTGTTTCTTCAACTATTTTAATCAGAGTTAATGTTTTGATCTAGTTACAACCTATTTTTTCCATGAAACAAGTATTCTTAATCCTTTTTATGATGTTCTGAGCAATTTAATAACTCTTTGATGGATTTTGTTGTGTTTTGAACAAACAATTTTGACAAAGGAGCACACTTTTATCACTTTTTCGGTCTACGTAAACCTAAAAAAGAAAAACCCCCATGGAGTCCTCTTTTAGACGCTTTCCTACTTCCAAAATATGAAAATATTATTAAGTACCTATCTTTTTGAACTCATTAAATTAAATGGGAAGACATCTACTCAGTATAATTTTAACCCTTTTCTAGACTGAAATAGACTATTTACAAAAAAGGAATACCTTAATTGAAGATAACTAAGAGGTTCTCTTGGGTATTATTTTCTACCTTTTTGGACCTAAGGGGCTATCTACAAAAAGGAACATTCGTAGTTTTCTTTTCTGCCTCTTTTTAAAACTCTCTAAACATGAAACAAATGTCAAGTTATACCTTCGTTGGACTCATCAAAACACCAAAGAATGATGGACTCGTCGTTCATGATGGGATTGAATCACTCCTTATCCAAGTTATTTAAATATTCTCAAATGGATTCATCTAAAGGATGAACTTACATATCAAACATATGTTATCCTCCAAAATCGTGTTAAAAAATAAAGAGGTACTGATTAGTATGGTTGGGGAAATTGGGAAAATAGGGTGCTCCATTTGTTAATGGCAGTGAGTCAATATTGAATACAACACTCTTCCAGCACATCTTCGTGGCTCTTAGGTTGGGCTATCTTCTTGTCTTTTGGTTTATATGCCATTTCAAAGCCTCCATTGTTGGTTTTGGGTCAATTATTCCAACTCCTTTCAATGTCGTTGTCATGTTCAGGAGAAGTCATTTAGTTAATTTATGTGACAATATTATTAAGCCTTCATTCCATGTCTGCCTCTCTTGATCTCATTTTGTGTCAACATCATTCTATCTCAAATCATTATACCCATTTCATGTTGTTGATGGGGGATACATCAAGGCCCTCCTATGACAATTTGCTTCCTATCATCATCAACTCATTATCTAGTAAGTTGACTTAGAAACACTGCTTGGTACCTTGGTGATTGCATACATCAATGGAGAGTTTCCTTTCTCTCGGCAACAAGTTTACATCATTCACATTCCACTAAAATATTTTGTGTGGTGTTTGATGCCAACCTAGTTATTCACACCATACACATTGTACTAGAGTACCTTGAGAGCCATTAACATTGTTGATGGTTTCTCTTGCATATATTAATGACTTACATTATTACATGGTAATCATATGGTTTCTATCATGTTGGAATCCATCTAATTGATTCATATAGGTAGACTCATACATTAGGCGTTCATGTGAACGAGATAGAAGACCCCAAATCATTTTCATCCATCTGGGTTGTGATTTGAGGAGTAATACAAGATCAAAATGGATGATGAATATGATCATACAGACATCCATCCAGTGATGGGTCCACTATCAGTCATCTATGGACGTGTCTTTTGATAATTGTACCTGTAATGTTAGCTTATGTACTAAGTATGAGCATGCCTCCATCTGCAAAGATGTCATTATGTAAATCTATTGTAATTAATGATGATCTAGGCAGTTGTTCTTGATCCTGACTTGTCATAAGGTAAATTACTTTAGTCATCAGCTCCCATTTCTAATTTTGCACTTTAGGGGGGAATCTGTTATAGGCCATTTTGTCACATCTGAGCAATATGCCTTCAATTGGATCAATAAACATCTTTTAACCCTTTTTACATCATAGTTGCACAAATCCCTAAGTATGACTCATTTTAATTCCTAGTTTTTTGCCTAAGAGCACCTTATTTTAGTCATTTTCAGGATCAATGCACCCTGGCATGTTATTGGCCAATGTTGACTACCAGCTTTCCCTACTCTACAGTTGTGCTAATCACCAGAAGGTTGCTTAGTGTTTGGGTTGTGCTAATTATAGAAATTTTGGAAAAAGATAAAGAATCTCAAAGCTTCCTCTTCTAGAGGCTTCCAAGATCTATTCTAACCATTTATCTCAAACAAAAGTATCGAATCCTATCCTATCCTACCTCAGATTTTTCATCCCTTATCCCTTAATCTCACCCTCCCATAAAGGGTGGATCTCAATCCAAGATTGGTCAAAGGATAAGAATTCATTAACTACCTCCTTTATCTATATATTTAATGCCATCAATAGGAGAGGGTTGTTGGATTTTGAAGAGTAATTCAACCCTTATGTTTTTTTTGTGAGAGATATATTTCCATGCATTAGCGTGATTAGAGGTGCACTTTATGACAAGGAAAGGATCAGTCAACTTGGAGGAGCTCCTCTACAATACCAACACCTATTTTTTGGTTATAATTCACTCCATTTTTATTAATGAAAAGAGTACAATGTTTTCCTTTATATGATGTTATGATTTCATATATTTCAATACCATGTTTATCTATTGAATAAAACGATTATATGATGTTGCGTAGATTATGTGGATAATTGGCTTGTGCTATCTAACTATGCAGGCTCTAACTATAGTGATCGAAGCTAGGATTGGAGCATTTGAACTAGGGAAGGAGAGAAGCATACACAATATTCTAGGTAGGGTTTACCTCATTATCTATTTAGTTTAAGGAAAACATTAGTCCCTTTTCCTTTATTTTTTTCTAGTTCAGTCCACCAGGCCTATGGAGGATACTTCCATATACAATCATAGATTCCACATAACAAGAAACTTCAGCTAGAATAGCTGTAGGTAATGGGTTGCAAGTATGGATTTCTAGTTGGTTTTGACATACATGGTATGTGCATGTTGTTATTTGGTTCTTTTGTTGTTATTGGCATGGATTTTTTTGGTTTTTGAGAGTGGATTTTAGCCTAGTCTTGCCATTTCTAGATAGCTGTAGTGCAAATAGAATTTTTGCACCACTGAAATATTTTGGATCTAGATGAGATGGTCTTAGGAAAATTACTAAAGCCCTAGGAATCCCTTGACCATTAATGGAAGGATACATGGTAGAGCCTGAGGGTGGAGACAGGAAAATTCCTCAACGTATTGGAGAATAATGTTGAGGCGTCCAAGATTTTTTTAGCTTTGTGATCTCGACATCAGTTTAGGTGATATCATGGTATGGTCAGGGCGGAGTTGGTTTAACCTCCAAATTCCCTTAGTTTTTTAATGGATTTTTTTTATCCTATGAGATCCCGTATTCATGCTTAGAATATAGCATGGGGGTGATTGGCTGAAAGAAATATTTGGTTCATCAAATCTATGATTGTGTGGTATGTGGATGTCTTGAACTTTGTTGGATTTTGCAAATATTTAATAAGAGATAAGTTTTTGTTACTCTTGATGAGTAAATGTACTTGTTATTCTGTGGCTTTAATGGTTTTTATCTCATTGTTATTTATGTGATTATATGTTGGCTATAAGCATGATTATATGATAGCTTTTAGTCATGGCTCTTTTCATGTTTTTAATTGTAATTGAATGAATAATGAATTGAAGACCTAATTTATGTTATGATAGATCATGTGAGAAGGAAACCATGCTTCTTGTTAAACCTCAAATAACTTTTCAAATCATTATGTTCATACTTTCATTCTTGACCTATAGGTTATATGTTCATCATGTGTTTGAGGAAATGATTGTCATGGTTGGGCTTAGTTAGGTCAAGTACTTGACCAAGTTTTGTGTTAGAGGGTTTTTCTTGGTGTCATTTATTATCTCAAAAAGTCTCATCAAGTTTCACGCAGTGGTTTGGAGACTAGCCTTGAAAAGTTGGCTTAAATCTTGTAGTCTCTAGCACAGATCTAGCTGAAAGAGACTGTAGTCCCTCCCCTGTAGGGATATGGGAGAGACTGGAGGGTTTCTGTCACATGCAGGCCTTTTCATGGGAGGGACTGGGTATTCAATTCATTGAAAGGTTATGTTAACTTAGGGGTTGGGAACCTATACTGGTGGATTAGCTCTTAGGGGTCCTGGACCACCTGAGGGAGGTCTGTAAGGTCTTGTTTTGTTGACTCCATTACCTTAAGGTCATATAGGACCTTAATTCTTATCATTGTGACCCTCAACTCATGTTTTTCTTGGGCAAGTTGATGAAAATGCATAGATATGAGAGGAAGCAGTTACAGAGTGGTATCATAACATGGTTCAAGTCTTGGACTGGATGGGCTAGATTCATATTTTTATGCATGCATTGTGATCATTGGTTAATGTTATTGTGCATGAGGTCATTGCATGCATTTTATTTCATAATGATGCCATTGGTATGTTATGAAGTCGACATTTTCTAAGATAGAGAAGGAGATGAAGATCATCAGAGTAAGGTTGTAACACTAGACCTTGAGGCAAGATTAGGTCGTCATACATGTATTATATGTTTGGAATGCAAGTGTGTTGGTTAATGATTATTATAAGAATTAGGGTTGTGTGCATTTCTATCAGTCTATGGTTGTTGTGGTTACATGTATGATAGATGTTAGTTAATCAGTGTGATCATATGTACTTGTGTCACTTAGTCATGAATGATAGTAACTTGTTGTTATATGCATTGTGGTTTTATATATGATGGTTATGATAATTATACTTAGGATATTGATTTTATATGTATCATGTTGATTTGTATTCACCTATGCAAATGGTTAGGGTTATGAAAATCAGGTATGAGCTAGTATGCTTGTGACATTGTGGCATAATAATCTAGACTAACTATGCATATATGATTTTTATGTATGAATGACAATATTTTATGAGTTTATGATGTGAACATGTTAGCTAGTTATTGTTATTGATATCATGACCTTAATTATGTTTGGGTTTATATGTTGTGAAGTTATATCAAGCTATTCTAGATTGATTGTGAAGATAATATAGCCTCCACTGAGATACATTAAGATATGAATTTGCTTATGTCATATACTCAGTGCTTGAATATTTGAATGTTTGACTAGTTCATGACATGCATCTATATCTATAATACTGCATGAAGGAATAATCTTGTTTGACATTTTTGCAGTAACACATATGTGCTGAAAACAATGTATATGTACTTGAGTGTAAGAAGTTGATAGTTGTAACATTATGTCTTATCACATATGAATGTGAGTTGATTGTTTATTATGATATGGTTGTTAGTCTTGGTAAAGGTTGTTTTCAAATTAATAGATATGATGTCTTGATATTAGGAACATGTGAATGGCATCTATGTTCAGTTACAAGGAAACACACTTGGAAAAACAACGTAAGATAACTCGTATATTGTTATATTTATTTATACACTGATGCTAATGTGTTTATGGAATTATGATATAGGGAATCACATGGAAAAGAGACTACCATGAAATATTGGAGAAGTCTTAGGTTGAGATTTCCTTTGGAAGTATTGCGACGTCATGTGGATTGAGTCATCATGTTTGTTGGTAGACACGTGCTGTTGGTATTTTGTGATTTGTTGTGCTTTATTGTAGTTTTGTTTATGTCTAGTTTAATTCAAAATGACTTTGTTTGCAATGTTGTATTTATATTGATTTTCATAGGTTTCTTCTTGGTTTCTTTTGGCTCGTTCCTTTTATGTTTTAAGGACCTTGGGGACTAGTTGGGGAAAGAGGAAAGTTAATGGAGTTGCGGAAGAGCTAATTGAATTCAAACAGGTAATATATGACCCAAATGAAGCCTGGTGCATGTATAAGGGAAACTAAAGGTAAGAGTATGACAAACCATTGGATTATTAAGGTCCATTGCAATAAATGGATGGTGGTAGGACAATCATGAGAAAGGTAACAAGAAAGGTAATGTAAATGGATTTGAGGTGTTGAATTCCTCAGCTATTTTGGGAACTATTTTTCTCAATGTTGTGCATGTTTTGCACGAACAAAGGGAGTTCTCTTAACATAGACCTTATGATCCTGGTAATTATGTGGTGATAATGATTATGCTAATGTGTATTTATGCATATATATGTATGTATGTATGTCGTTCTCTAACAAGATCATTAGGGTTCATGATTGCTTTATGCTAATGATTTATATATGTATGTATGTATGCCATTTTGTTGTCAGGGTCATCAGAGATCATGATTGTTTTGTGTTGATGTTTATATGTGTAGAAATATGTATGTATATCACTATCTGATAGGGTCGCTAAGGATCATTCTTGTAGAGGAATGATTTTTTATGCAATTGAATGACATGAAGAAGTTCCTAGAATCAAGTGGACATAGTAGGCTAGACAAACATATGAGGTTAGCATCATGTGGATATGAAATGATATTACATATTTATATTATGCTTACATTTATGTTATAGCAAGTAATGATGGGGGATACATTAGCAGAATGAAAGCAGTGTGATATGCGACATGTTGGAACAAGCATGAATAGTTGAGAGCCACTAGAAGCAAGGTTTCCTGGCGAAGACTGTGTGGCTTCTGGATGTGCAATACTACTATTTTGTATCTTTTGTACATGGGGTACCTATGGTGTTCTGTGCATATTGAATGTTGCATATGCGGTACTATGTACGTATAATGTTGTGTGCATGTTGCATATATGGTATCTTGTACATATGGTGTTGTGTATGTGTTGTATAATGGTGATATGTATATATGGTGTTGTGTACATATTGTATAATGTTGTTATGTACCTATGGTGTTGTGTAAGTATTGTATATGTGGCTCTATGTACATATGGTGTTGTGTACGTGTTGTATATGCAGTGCTATGTACATATGGTGTTGTGTACATGTTGTATATGCAGTGTTGCGTATGTATGGTGTCGTGGGCATGTTGGATATGTGATGTTTTGTACATATGGTGTGATGAGCATGTGGATATGCAATAATATGTACATATCATGTTGTGTGCATGTTGTACATGTGGTGTTGTGTGCATGTTCTACATGTGGTGTTGTGTACATGTTGTGCAAGTGGCATTGTGCACACACTGTGTAGGTGGTGTTATGTACACATTGTGCAGGTGTTGTTATGTACATTGGGTGTTGTGTATACATTGTGTAGGAGGCATTGTGTACATGAGGTATTGTTTACATGTCGTACATGTTGTGTCGTGTATATTTGCTATGGTGCTATGGGTGTTGTGTAGTCATTGTATTATGAAATGTGTATTCATCATATTATATGGTGGGTACATATATATATTGTGTTGTACACTAGGTGTAGGTATATGTGTCATGTTGTACACTAAGTGTAGGTGTATGTGTCATGTTCTACACCAAGTGTAGGGGTATGTGTCATGTTATACACTGGGTGTAGGTGTATGTGTGGTGTTGTACGGTAGGTGTCGTTGTATGTGTTGTGTTGTACACTGGGTATAGGTGTATGTGATGCATTGTATACTATCTATGTTTATATGTTATATAGTGTGACGGGACAAACATATATGGTATTTTTTGGCCCTTGTTGATTTCTATTGAGGATTGAGGCAGTTTAGTCTCAGGGTGCCCTTGCTGCTATTGATGGTTGAGGCGATTAGTCTCAAGATACACTTGTTGTTGATATTGAGGGAGGAGACAGTTTAGTCTATGATTCCCTTATTACTTAAAGAGAAGACACTGGGCACTTGCTGGGTTTTGCAACTGATTGAATGATTGTATGAAAATGATTAAGAACAAAGGGAGAAGCAAAAAAATCATTTGAAAGATAAGATTTAGTATTTTATTTCAGTTTTAATTATGCATTTGATCTATGATTTTGATTTATGATGGTTGTGTTTTGAGCTATCATGATATGATATGTTTATACCTGATGATTTGATCAAAATAACTAGTTTGACTTGTTATGATAGTAAGTAAATATAATTACAAATGTACCTTATTGACAGGCCACCAATAATGTATGATTTAAATTAGTTTCAGTTCCTTTTAGTCTAATGAAATTTATGTGCTTGGTACAGGAAGAACAGAAATTCCTGGTTTGGGTGGTTAGAAATGGCTGTGAGGATCAATAGTAGCAGAAAAATGAATTAGAACAAGAAACAATATGTTGGTAAAGCACCTCAGGAGTAGGCCCACTATGGGACACTAGTACTCAATAGTGTTCACTAATTACAATGAGCATTCTATGACTGATATGATGGTTATGAGGGAAGGATACTCCTTGGTTTTTGGACCTTCCTATGCAAGGAAACCTTCCCAGGGGATGGATTTCTAGGGATAGGGGATGCTGGAGAACATGTAAGGTGAGTGACTAGATGGAAGTGGGTGGCCAAATTGCTCAGGGAATGTGTAGTAGAGAAGCAAAGGTTGGGAATGGATTTTCTTTGGTCATCAACATTTCCAAATGTAAAAAGATGCACGTTGGGTGTGTGCGCTGGAACAATGAGTTGATAATTGTTCATCGAGAGAAAAGTGGCACAAGATTGTCTTGCTATACATTGGATATAGGTTTGACTTTGGCAATGGATTCTTTACTTGCTGGGAAGGGGGTGAATCTTGGTATTACTTTGAGGGTGGAGGTGTAAGCCTCTAAATTGCCTCGTTGTGGATGCAGGCATCATATCATTTTATTTATCGATTGAAAACATGTGCATATGTGTATATTATTGTAAATATTTTATTGATCAAGATTTATAAAACTCAATATATAGTATGGTTATTTGTTGGTTGAATAAAATGTGCATGAGTGTATATGTCGTTTTTATTGTAAATATCATAATGAGTTGGGTTATAAATATCTATTAAGCGGCGTGTTGGTTTGGTTTTCAACACTCTATTCATTTTAAATACTAAAAAATGCCAAGTCATAAACCTCCATGGTTAGTATGTTTCTCTTTTTAGTAGTCTTAATGGTTGTATGAGTCATAGAATATCAAGGACAATGCTCCCCTAAGGGGAAAGGATCTATAACATTCCCGGGTTAAAAGTTCATGTAGTAAAAGTTAATAAAGGAAAAATAAGACCAAGGTCACGGGGCACATATTACAAGATGAATGTTGGTAAACATTTCCTATTGGGCATCACTTGGTGTGTTTATGGCTAACAGAAATTGGCAAAGGCAGTGGAAAAGGATTTGGAAATGCAAAGTGGTATTTTTTGGCATTTTATCTTTGAAAATAAAGGAATTTAGGAGAAAAGGAAGGTGAAGCATCACAAGTTGAATGTTAGGAGGAAAATGAAGGAAAAAAAGGGAAAATTAAAGAAAATGTAGGCCTCATTAATAAAAAGGCTTATGAGGATTAATTTACAGAATTTTGTCCATTAAGTTTTGAAATTAGTCTCATAAAGGATAAGAACACTAAGAGGAGAGGAAAGAAAGGAAGCAAAGGAAGGACAAGGAAAACAAAGGAAAGAAAAGATGAAGAAAGGAAAACTTGTATCAAGCAGGTTCCGTAGGAATGATTGCAGGTAGCATGTTGCATGTATGATTTCCTAGCTAGTTTTGACAAGCATGGTATGTGCATGTTAGAATTTGGTTGTTTTGTTGTCATTGGTACACATTTTTTCAGTTTTCAACAATGGATTTTAGCCTAGCCTTGCCAATTTTGGATAACCATGGTGTGAATGGACTTTTCTTGGTTTGAAATTTACACTGCTAACATATTTTGGATCCAGGTGAGGTGGTATTAGGAAAATTCTGAAAGGATTATGAAGCCCTTGACTGGTAATTGCAGGATACACGGTAAAGCTTTAGGTTGGAGATAGGAAAATTCCTCAAGGTATTGGCATCCAAGATTAATTTTGGTTTTACGATCTCAACATCTGTCTCGGTGAGATCATAGTATGGTGAATGTTGGTATCATAAATTGCCCTATTTTCTATCCCATTTCCATCGCAATCAACCTCTATTTTATCTCAATAAAAGACCGTTCTTTCCTGCACTAGTATAAGATAGTTACCCATTCCTGAACATGCTCATATTTTATATTAAGATTTATTACAACACTTTATTAATCATTTTTTATGGATTTCATGCCTATTTACATACCTCTTCTAACTCATATAAATTTCCTAGAGTAATCATGGAACTTAGTGTTAATTATGAATGAGTGAAACTAGTGCAGGTAGATTCTTGCACCGCCACAAAGACTATCCGAGATTTCTAAGAAGCCAAATCTTCAATGAGGATGAGTCTCTATCCTTGGCTCTGCATCTAGCTATTCATGAACTGATGTAGGATAACAGGTGGTGTATGATCATGGAATATTTATCAAAGTTAGGTTACGGCCAAGCAAAATTCATGTGTATTATAACTGCTGGCCAGGTTTGTAATTTTAGTTTCTAGGTCTGTTCAGTCAAAAGGCCTCAACAATAAATGTCTATAATTAGTGAAAACGACTAGAGCTAGATAGGGTATATAAGATATAGATCATAGGTAGGAGGAAGCTAGGCAACGAACCATCGATTGTAATTTTTTTTTATGTAATCTAGTTATCACCTCAGCTCTGGAGTTGGACTACTCTATTATGTATATTTTATGAATCATGTAATACAAGAGAACTGCCATGATTTTTAGATAGAACATCTAATTTATCTTTGATGTATATTTGAAGTGCTTATCCATTTCGTTCCTTAGGAGGGGAATGAGCTAGTTGGCTAGGGCCTAGCCAAACCAGCTCATTTACCCCTCTTGCTTTCGTTATTCAGAAAGAAGGTGTGGATATGTCTTTTGTAGCTGTGTGATGTTATAGTTTAATATTTATCTTTCAAGTTCTGATTTAAGATATCTTTTGTAGCTAATGTGCAAAATGGATCTGTGTTTTGGGAGTTAGCTGTGTTTACTTTGTTTATGAAATATCTTTCTTGCATTTCCTTTTGCTCTCAAATCTCTGTTTTCGATCCTATCATGCAAGAAATACTTTCCTGCACTAGTGCATGAGGTTTCCTGCACTTTGGTTTAATCATTCGGTTTTAGTGAATAATGAATCAATTACTTACATATTACTTCTAGTTATTTCACAAGCAAATGAATCATTAACTTAGTAACTATCTTCAGCATTAAAAGAACATATTTAGAGGATCTGGAAGCAATTGTATAAAATTACCATAAACATTATACTTTCAAAGAAAATAAGCATTTTGAATGGATTACTAAAGTTAGTTAACACATGAAAAACACTTAGACTACTATTTGATTCTCTTGAAGTGCTTTTATTTCATGAAGTTTATTTCCTTTGCAAGGTTTAATGAATTGAAGTAGTTCCTTTTCCATAGATAATTTACTTTAGAATCTCATTTACAATTGCAATTTTTTTCAACACATCTTTCAGTGCTTTCGAAAGTAATTTGGAAACTGTGTGAAGGAAGCTCTCGCTCGGTGCAAGAGCTAGTCTCTTGTCACAGAAACAGAGTACTCTACGCCCTTAGGCTTAGACCACCTTCACTAAGACATAAGTCTTTAGTAAGGAAGGGCACATATAATTTTGCATAGAGATATTGTACCTACACTAGTGTAAGCAGATTTCAACAGTGCAAGGATAGGTTATTTGTGCAGAAGCAAGATCAGAAAGAAGACAAAATTCTGCAAGGGCGCACTTGTTATACTGTTAGCCATGGATCTAAAGGTGAACATATCATTTCATTATAGTATTTATGATTTTTTCCATTGTGTGGAATCTCTTTTCTTGATTTACATGCAAATTGTCTTTTACATTCCAGCACTAGAGTTGCTTTGGTGTCAATTACCCTTCTTATTGTCTTCTCCCTAGTTCTGCAAAGCATTTCCTTTAAGAAGTATGATTAGAGATAGGAAAAGTTGATATCATTTCTAGCATTAATTCTGCTCGGTCTCTAAGTTTACGAAACCCTCGGTTTGACAATTAAGTGCTGAGGAGTTTTCTCAAGTGCAATTCCTACACCCAACAGTTTGGTGCCGTTGCCAGGGAGGTGATTTGAATTGGTAAGAATTTTCCATTTTTTCTATAGGGGTATGTCTGCTATTATTTTTTCCTAGAGTGTGTTTCTATTGTTAGAAGGAATTTATATGTGCCTATTTATTTTTTGAAACTTGCAATTTTTATTTGAATTTCGTTTCGTCATTTTTTGAAATGAATGCCTAAAAGAGGTAGGGGTCCAAAGCCCACCAGTGGCCAAAGAAACACTGACAAATCTAAAACCAAAAATCTTATTGGGCCTTCTTTTTCAGGCAAAATGTCCAAACAAACTCAGACTCATCACACAGGAACATTCCACCTAAGCCCTAGTAGCTATGGTTCAGGTGTGACACAACCCATAAAGGGGAAGAAAGGGACTATTGAAATCCATAGTTAGCCTCTGGAGAGTGGTTCGAGTGGAAGAAAAACAATAGAAGATATGGAATACCATGCAGAAGGAAGTCGTGAAAATCAGGTAAATGAGGAACAATCCTCTTCTGAATTCCCGATTGTGGATCCTAATACCCAAGTACAAATGAAAAGTATTTCATCATCAACTCTTCCTCTTTTATATGGTAAGGTACATGAAGACCCAGAATCTTTCTTATTTGAGTTTGATATTTTGTGTAGAAGTTATGATTAAATCATCTGATGCCCAAAATTCAAAGTTGTTTTCTCCAACTCTCAAGGATGCAGTACTCCGCTGGTTCATGGGACTAGGAGGAAACACTATATCTTCTTGGGAGCAAATGAAGAGAGTCTTCTTGTCAAAATATCAGGAATATTGTAAAACTATAGACATTGAAGATCAAATATTTACTATTATGCAAAATGATGATGAGACTTTAGAGGACTAATTGGAGAGATTCATGTATATCCTTCAAAGGTAAAAGCACAAATTTGATCTAAGTACCATTAGAACCTTTTTCTTACATGGGCTCACTGATGGTGCTAGAAAGAATTTAAATCTATTAGTACAAGGGGATATTTCTCAAAAGGATTTCGATCAGATTTATGACTTATGAAGGAAATTCTGAAGGAACCAATATGTATCTGGTAAAGGAATCCAGAATAAAAACAGAAAAGCAGAATCTACTGATCATATGATTATTGCATTAGAAAATGAAATGGATAATATGAAAATTGAAATAATGAATATTGTTAGTAAACAAATAGACTCTTTGAAGTTTCAGCAAAAACTTGTAGAAGTGCAAGAGATATTGTCTATTTTTTATCCTAAATGTAGAAGAAAGCAGCCTTTGAGAGAATGTCCTATAGATATTAAAGAAACTAATAAATGTGCAATTTGTGCATATAACCCTGCTACAGATAAATGTCCGTCTATGCCTAGGTTGAAAGTTGCATTTGAAGGGGGATAACTTGAAGATGAACCATTGCATGCTATGGGAGCACGAAGGAATTGCCCTTAGGTAAGGGTAGGTACGGTTCCAGAATCTCGTGCACATTTTTTGGTTATAATCATATTCCTGTCCTAACACTGGTCACTCTTAGCATTAGTAGCATAGGAATCAATATCAACATGGACAACCCTCCCAATCTTGGCATCAAGGATGGAGAGGGCCAAACCATTCACATCTGCAAATAATTCTTGTCATGCACCTATGTAATCATACCCTCCTACATATGCACCTTACCCAATCCCCAACCATCAATACCTCAACTAAGTCAACCTATGCCACCATTACCATTAACTCCACAATTTTGACCTTCTTATTTGCCTACTCAACCTTTACCCAACCCCAATAATAAAGCGGTACAAATGATCCATTCTATGACCCTGCTTTCTTCATCTGGATTCCAGACTATGCCAGTTAGAGTCAATGATCTCCAATTGAGATCAAGGAAGGTAGTAACCTCAGAGAATCTGTTATCACTTAGAACTAAAAAGAACTGATATATGTAACTTTTCATCCTAGCCCGATGACAAAGGTCAGTGCTATTCTATGCTTGTTTTAATTTTTTTCCCCTTAGAGTCTGAAGTTTTAAGAGGTCATAAGTCAAGTTTATTCTCATCTACCATTGGTTCTCCTCCATTCACCACTGTTTCATAGACACATGTCATCTTATGTTAGTCACCGAGTCTTTTAGTAATTTCGCAGCGCATACATACTATTAAAGTGTTTTTGCAGCGCTTTTATAGTTTAGCAGTTTCGCAGCGCAAACCCTAATAGGCAATTTCGCAGCACATCATTCAAATTTAAAACTAACTGCGCTGCGAAATCATGGATTCGTACATTTCGCAGCGAATCTTTCCCGAAATGTCAAGTTCGTTAGGTGAGTCACAGGCCATGTCATCTCATGTCAGTTCATGTACCCCTCTTATCACATTCCACCACTCATTGCCATTATCACCACCACTAGATCTGTTGATACGCATGAATCATCATTTCCAAGAAAGACCACCGTGCATAAATCTTAATGATGGTTGTAAATCTTGCATGAATAACAAATCTGCAAGATTGCAATTTGAGAGATTTTAAACGGCAAGATTTCAAGCTCAAATACAAGTATGATCAAGCGAGGCAGAATTCAAATAGAAGCTGAATCACAATTCAAACCAGAGCTGGTAGTCATTGTTTGTGAATCTTTGGAAAAAATCAATGGAGAAAAAAGAGCATAGATCCGACAAATGTCTAAGGAACGAGCCTGAAGGCCTGGATATAACACTAAGGAATAAAGAGGTGGAGAAAGCATTCAAAAAAGCCGGGTGCTGGAATTTTTGCAAAAAGTTACAAGGAGGACATGCACAGGTAACTAAAGAATTTGCACTCAATTTCACAGGCTTGAATTCAAAGGTAGCTATGATAGAATTACAGGTCTCGCCAGAGGTAATATCCACTGTGACAGAGATCCCACAAGGACAAGAGGAATGGTTTAAAAATTTCAAATTTGACATGAATCCTTGCAAGGAGTTTTTAAAGAATGAGTTTGTAAATGCAGATTTAAGTAAGGTAGTGCCCAGGAGCTATGTCAAATAATATTATGCTCATTTACTCACTTGCATACAAAAATATTTGACTTGCAAAGGAAGGTATAACAAGGTTTACTCATACCATTTTAAGCTCCTTTTGCATTTCACAGGGAAGGTCTCCATTGACCTACCTTTTTATCTTTTCCGTAGTTTGAGTAAGATGTGTGATAAGGTAAAACTGAGGAAAGAGGATTGTGAAACCTCTTTGTTTCATCATGGTTTGATTAAACTACTAGTCTTAGATGAACTTCAAAGGGTAGGCAAAGATTGGAATTCATTCATTTTTATGGCTGGCTTCAAAAGCCAGACTGGCCTTAGTCCTCTACCTACAAGAGATTTCACAATAGCAGAGCTCCAAACAGAAGCAAGAGCTAAGAGAGTTCCAAATTTACAAGCAAGAAAACAAGTGAAGCCACTCATCATTCAAGACCCACCTCAGCAATCAACTAAGGAAAAAGCTCATGTTAAAAAGATTGTATCTGAAGCAAACGCATCTGAAGTAGTCTCAAGGAGAAGAACAAGAAGTTAGATGGCTAAGGAAAAAGGTAAAGTAGTAGCAGTTGAAGAAAGTCCATTTTCCAAGAGAAGTCTAAATGATTTATTGTAGGCTATTGACTTTGAGGAGTCCCTACCAGTTCAAGGTGAATTGATGCAGTCAGAAAAAGAGAGTACAAAGAAAACCAAAGCCTCAAAAAGGCTTAAATTTGATGAGCAAGCTGAACAATTTGTTTTTAAACCTAGGAGACCTATGACAAGGAGATTTCAGCAAGTACAGGAAGCACTGCCAAGAACAGAGGAAATAGGGGAAGAGACATAATGCCAACAAAGGAAGAACACAGGGAAAATAGTCATTACATCCAAAGAAGACAATATAGCAGAGCTGAAAAGAAAATTGGAATCAGCTAAGCATGAGATTACCAAACTGAGGAAAGCTGCTAGAAGACATGCAATAATACAAGCTAACTATTACAGAATTAAAACCCTATGGGAGGAGAATGCAGCTGTAGAGGTGGTTGACTGTAATACGCAATTTCACACTTGGACAGTGCTAAAAATCAAAGAAGCCAAGTACATCAGGATGATTAATATGCAACTGAGAGCTGGGAATAAGGTTATGAAGAAAGAAATAGAAGATCTAAAGGCACAGTTAAGCCAACTTAAAGAACCTGCTAAATGAAATCACATTTCAAGTAAGATTTTGTTTTCAGTTTTGATGAGTTTGCTTGATCTCACCTTTCTGAAGAAACCTAAATGCCCATTTAGTTTTTGGAAAGTCTAAAGGAAGTTTTGGCAACAAATTGCTTGATTAATAAAATTCTCAGGTTAAAAACAATGTTTTTTTAAACAACTCAGCACTGCTGAAGGTGATGATTTCAACATAAATCAACCAGTTTTGAAGCAGAAGTGGGAAAAATTTGAAGGACAAATGCATACAAGGTGACATCTAAAGTTACAGCAACCAATCAGACTAAGACAAGTGGAAATAAATGGTTTGGATCAAAAGTTTCATTTTGTCATATCATAAGAAGTTGAAGCACGGTTCAGACAGCTTGAATGCATTTTTTTGGTTTTAAAGACAATGGACAACACATTATCAAATCATGTTTTAAAATAGTGGACAGCATATCATCAAATCATGCTTTAAAACAGTGGACAGCACATCAATAGACGTGACCACTCGTCATGTTTTGGGAAACATAGATCAAAGACCAACTTATGTGGAATTGAAAACCATAAAACCGAAAAGTAAGGATAGTCTCCTATTTTTCTAAACAGTGAAGAGGATACAACATTCAAGAGCAGCGTGGAGCATTGAACACCCATCTCAGCCAAAATGAAAGAGAACCAGATGTCAAAGAAAGAGAATTATGTTAATGAAAGCCATTATTCATGTAATATGTAGTTAGATTCCTATTTGATTTACATCTCTAAAAAACTCGAGTTAACAGTTTGTTGTATTTATTAAGTAGTTAAAGTTTAATAGCTGCCAGTAATAGAAGTAGTTTTCGAATTCCCCTCATGCTTGAGGAGGAATCTCAATCAATTAGAATAAGAGCTCTATATATAGCTGAAGTAGCAATGTACTCAGGGTTGGAAATTTTATGAGAAGACTAGTATTTGGCTTATGTAAAACTCTGTTTCAGTAATACATGTTTGGCTTTACTTCTCAGGATTCATGAGGGATTTTTATGTTCAGAATATGTGATGTTGTCCTTTTCCTAATTCTTGTAGTGGTATGGATGTGTAATCACTCAGAATTCACTTGAGGTGCTCTGACTTCCTGTATGCATTCATAAACTATGTGTTCCTATATGAGTTTTTATGTTCTGGATATTTAAATGCTGAATGCCCTGACTTCTATGTAAGGTTGAATTCATTGTTATATTGAGATGTTGTTGACTCCATGAGCCCAATGGATAGTTGTTAAATCTGTTTCCACCATCCATATTCTCACAGTTGTTTTCGAAGAGTTAGCCATCTTATCTATAATCAAAATCATTAACACCTTTGAGAGAGCCCTCTCAGGTTGAGGAGGCTAAGCCTCAACCTAAAGTAGGTTTGAAATAATTACTTAGAGTCAAGCTGACGAATAGCCTATCAGGATCTGATTTTGAGATAACAGAATTGAAAGTAGACCATGGTGATTATTGATGAGAAAGGAGAGGAAGAAACTCCTGACCATTCTGGAAAGGATGACACCATTCAGCCTATCCCTATAAATTCTAAGCCCTTGTCATCTTCTTCCAACTGACCTCCCCATCTAGAGAGGTTAGTTGTGGAGAAGAAATACCCCTTTACTGAGTCTAGCCTCGCTTCTGAGCTTAGGGACCTTTTTATAAGGGTAATTTTTCTCCAAGATATCAAAGGGACCCCCATATGTAAAAAAATAATTAGGGAACTCTTTCTCAAGAAGCCAGGAAGCAGAAGATTAGAACCCCAAACCATTTAATTTGTTGTTAGAGCAGCGGAGTTAATGACATGATGTATGCACATGGAAAACTATACCGACTGCAGAAACCCTATTGTCTCTGTTCAGATAGGTGATGTTCTTATCTCTAATGTACTTATAGACCTAGGGGTAGCCATTAATGTTATGACCAAGAAAACCATGGACCAACTTGGATTGGTCCATATTCTTCCTACTCCCACTGTGCTTGAACTGGAAGATCGATCTAAAATCAAGCAGGAAGGGGTGTTGGATGATGTGGTCATTTTCCTAGATTCTTGGGAATATCATGAACATTTCATTGTGTTTCAGCCAAATAACCCTATGGGAGGGCATCAATTGATCTTGGGACGGGCATGGCTTGCTAGAGCCGATGCTTATATTGGATGTTGTTCTGGTGATATGTATATTTCTCATGGAGATTCCAGAAAGAAAGTCACGTTATATCCACCTAGTATATCTATTCAGGAGATCCAAGGCACTTTATGGTTATACTACAGTATTCATGAAGAGGCTCAGCCCGTTTCTTTGATACAATAGAATGTTGAGTCCTCACAAGAGGGTGATATTCAAGACTTCCCAAACAATCTAGACACCATGCCTAATTTCGAGTCATTGAGTAAGATTTTTAGTTTAGCTTTTCGGGAAGGATATGATTGTATACCTCCATCATCACCATCTCAGGCGACACCCTTGTCTACTCTTAAGCCTGATACTATTCTTGTTGACATTAGTCCAGGTAAATCCTTGTATATAAGTTCGGACTTGGATCCTTCTCAATGAGAGCAGCTTGTGAATTTGCTGCAAAACCATCTTGATGCATTTGCAAGGGGTTATGAAGATATGAAAGGTATTCCTTCTAAAATGCGTACACACCATAGATATATTTAGGATGGATCCCGACTTATCCAACAACCCCAAAGGCAAAGGAACCCATCTCTAAGAGACGTTGTAAAAGAAGGATTGCAAAAACACTTACATGTTGATTTTATCTATCCCATTTCTGACAGCCAATGGGTCTCTCCATTAGTATTAGTCACAAAGAAAATGGGAGATTGCACATTTGTATTTACTATAGAGAATTGAATAAATCCACTCTCAAATATTACTTTCCCCTTCATTTCATCGATCAGCTACTCGATAACCTTGCTGGTAAGAAGTACTTTTCCTTTCTAGATGGCATTAGTGGATATAACCAAATACAGTTAGGACCTAAGAATCAAAACAAAACCACTTTTACATGTCCATGGGGTACATTTGATTATCGAGTTCTTCCCTTTGCACGATTTAATGTCCTGGCTACCTTTCAAAGGGTAGTCTTGGATATTTTTGCTGACCTTGAATGCGTAGAAATATATATGGATGATTTCTCTATGTTGGTGATTCATTTCAGGAAGCCCTCAAGAATCTAGAAAAGGTGTTATTCTTTGCCAAGAAGCTCATCTCACCTTGAGTGACAAGAAATGTAGATTAATATGCAAGGCAAGAGTGCTTCTTCGCCATCTTATTTCTGAGAAAGGTATCTAGGTTGACCATGCAAAAATAGAAGTCATTTTGAGTCTTCCTATACCCAAAACTCAAAGGAAAGTGAGAGGTTTTCTACGACATGCGAGCTCCTCTAGGAGAGTCATTGAGAATTTATCAAAGATAGCTACCCACCCTTTCTGACTTTTGGCTAAAGATAGTGATATTTCTTGGTCCACGGCTTGTCAATAGTCTTTTGAGACATTGAAGGAAAAATTTGCTCAGGCACCAGTATTGAGGGTGTTAGGTTCCTATACCAATAGGATTCATAATTTTGAATGACTAAGGTTAAGCCTTGTAATATTGTACATACCTTTGCTTTCTGCAAATGTTTTCCATATTATAAAAAAATTGAAAAATGTAAAGAGGGTATGTCCTAAAAGAAAAATCAGAGGACAAAAGAATAAGAGGAGGTTTAAAAAAAAATATGAAACTATATGAACTCGAAAAACAAAGAAACCATGAAAGAGTTCAAGTCGAAATGCCACTACTATTTATTTTCCTGCATAATAAGGATTGTGCGCAACTTGTTATTTATGCCAAAATCCATGGTAATCAAACTATATAATCTTGGTTATTTCATGTTTTAAATTTTATGTTTATAGTTAGAGAATAAAATCTGACCAAACAAGGTAATATTGGCAGATCATTAGATATGTAGAGTGAATAAAAGGAGCTCATTAGTTTAATATGAACCCTTGGATGATATAAGGTTAGAATTAGATAATTTACTTTGTAAATGAAATAAAAATATTGATAAGGGTTTTCTAGCCTAAATGCACCCTAATAAACTAAAGAAAAATGGTAGGATGAGTAAGTGGGTAAGTAGTAGAAAGGTTGCAAAAATATCATGTGATTACATAGAAGCACTTATGTCATTATTTTAAATGAATCTTTCCAATATGCATAAGCAGTAAACAAAGCAAAGACAATGGTTCACATGATGGTTTATTTAACATCCCCTCATTCATTTCACCCATTGAGTTCACTATGTTACCATAAATAAGTTCTAGTATTTAGATCCTATAATTAAAAGGGGCTCAAAGAATTTCTCTGACTTTTGGAGGGACCCAACCCTCGGCATAATGACTTAGGGGAACAAGTATTAGAACCCCCTTAAAAAAAACACATTCCTGCTTCATAAAATTCCATTTTCCCTCATTAACCTAAGAAAATAGCTTTTTCCTAAGGGTTAAACACATTTTACCTAGGAGAATTGACTCACCCCCCATATAAATCTTATTTCACGAAAAGACCCACCAAAGGCCTTTTTCCTAAGTAAAAATCAAAATGCACAATTGCATACACTTTACCCTTTTTTACTTAAGGAAAACACATCTCCACTCATTTCACATTGATTAACTAACTCTATTATATAAATCCATTATAACCATGTTCCCGTAAATAATTAAAAACCCTATATAGAATATCCCAACCCCTTAGTTTTAATAAAAGCTAATATAAACTACCCCTTATCTTGATATAATTTCACTTAATTTACCAAACCCCATTAAAATTTAAGTTAATCCCATGTCAGTCTCACCTGACTCCATAACCCTTCATTAAAGCCCTGCCCAATCACTTAACCCTGGATTAGTCCCTAAACTAATCTGAACCACCATAATTAAATCCCTGGGCACAAAGAAAGTACAGAAAAGGAACAATTTCACCTGATTCATCCTTTCGCAGGCTCCAACCAGAACCGTCTCCCAGATTCATCTAGTCTCAAGCCTTTAACAAACTCCTTCCATAAAACCCTATCATTTTCCCCCACGCAGCTTCGCCTCCAAACTACCATTTATCATCCCTTCGCCAAATCCAATGGATACAAACATATCGGTCATGCCCAATGACTGAACAATACTCACCTGACAAAGTGGTTTTCCTCCCAGCCCTTGATGATACATGTCAGATGATTGATGGTATTGGGTGACCCCTCCCGAAAACCACCCACCCATAAAAGTGGTGTGATGGCCCTTAAAAACAACCTCCCTTCCATTCCGATAAACCGCCCATGCTATGTTAATATGGAATTTCGTTCCATTTTCAGAAGACTACCTGTTAAAGTTTTAAACACCAAAAGCCTGTGTTTTCTCGCTTTTTTCCAGTATTACAGTGTAAACCCTTGAAACCTTCCTGTGACACCCTACTCCTCTATGATGCTATTTTTACCTTTGTTCATGCCTAAAGCACTACCTCGAGGCCTTTCTCAGGAATCCCATTACAAATAGAGCCATCAAGCATCCTTCATGCAGACCATGTTTTCTTAAATATTATTGATTTTTTCAGGTTATCCGACTAAGATTAGAGCTTGGATAAATAGTTTTGATACTAGTCAAAAGAACCTGTTTACCCTAAGACTCAGACCAAAAACATATTAAAAGATCAAATTTAGAAGAGGAAGACCAGTTACACAAGGAACGAAGATGAAGACTAATACACACAGAGCCGAGAAGAGGACAATTATATAGAGCAGTGACAGTTCAGAATAGAGTAACCAGACTAGGGATGCAGATGAGAAAAACATACAAGAAGTTGATCAATATCCATTACTATATGTTGATACATATAAAAAAACTAAATGATTTACTGTTGAAATAAATAGTAAAAATTTAAAATGTACAGTAAAAGTAAAACACAGTAAAGGATATTGACAGGTCATCAAAGTAAAAGTGTATCAGATGAAAGAGTATGAGTAAAAGTGTATCAGATTGAAAAATCAAAGTGAACGTAGATGAAAAAACAGAGCAAAAATGGTACATCTTCCATAAATTTCTTGTTCAAGTTATAATTTGGGAGAAACTATTGTCGCAAATCGAAGATTCATTTTTATAAACTAGAGGAGGTTTGTGTTTTGTTGAGGGCCAAAAATGTCTGCCTCAACATTGGGGGATAACCGCCTGGTTCGAACCTTAATCCAGCTCCTTTTCAATTTGGTGTGGTGGCTCTAACTGGTTTAACTAGGTCCAGTTACCTTCACGCTATTACTATTGGTTTATGATGTATCTTTAACTACCAATAGTTAGGGATATCAGATCACTTCTTCTTGTTGATCAGGCAAGAGAATGACCCTCAAGCTAGTTTGGGTTTAGCCAAGCCACAACTAAAATTTTTCCTCTTTGATAAGAGGACCTAAAAGAATGTAGAACTTAATCTAAATGCAAGTTTATTCTTAATCCTAAAATAAAATAAACTAATCTTAATCCTATCTTAATTAGGCAGATATAGATCTAACCCAACTAAGAGCAAGAGAATTAAAGTGTTAGGATTTAAATATGTCTTGTTTATAATGAATATCAAATTAATGAAGTAATTCAATTAACTAACATTATGGACACCAAAGCACATCTTATTGAGACCCCTTAACTAAAATAATCAATCAACAACACTCAAGAAGAAATTCACAAAAATGATATTGATTGTCAAATCAATAAATCCAATAATTAAACAATAATATGTAGAAATAGTTCACAACATATTACTATTTAATAAATCAGTTTTATAAGATAGATTTCTGAGTAAGTAGTTACACAAAAATCAAAATTTAATCCATAACAATAGAGATACATAATAACAACATTGAGACAAATTACCCATATTGACAAAAGTGCGCAAACATGAATAAAATGACACATTCCCGATACAATAAAAAAGAAACTGATATTTGAAACATTAGTATTAAAAATATCAATTTATTACATCCATTTCTCTGTCCCTGGTCTCCAACAACTCTTTACATTGTTTGAACTTCTACTTTCAAAGTTAAAGCCACAATAGTGCAAACTTTTCCCTTCATGCATAATTCAAGATACAAAGGCAAAGTCCTCAATAATTTTTAGATCTAAGATTTTCTCTTATCTCTCCTACAAATCTAAATTTCTATTGTAGAAGTGCCTTTAAAAGTCCAAAATTTCAGAGGAGAGCAACTCTTTATTACATTCTATCATATGTTATTTATAATATTTGCAAAGGAATTGTTGAGAGGAAAGTTTGTTGAAGAAAAATCTACCCAATCCAATTTTATTTGCTCAAAATTCTAATCATTAATTACTGGAGCATTCTCATTGATTGAGATTTTTTTTTTCCATATATCTTTCACTATTTTCTTGCTAGAAGAAATCAAAATAAATTAAAATGCAACAATAAAACCAAAAATATTATTTCTTGCATTAAAACAAATCCAATAAGATGCAATTAATTAAATAACTGAAAATAAAATATAAGCTTCCTATTGGTGCCTGGGATGATTTAATTGGCCAAGAATATCATTGACGAATGGATCTACATTCAGAAGAGGTTTGGAAAAATGAAAACACAGAAAATAAAACTCAGAAAATTGATTTTGTTTTAAAAATTTGTAGCTTGATCTTCTACCAAATTATTGACCCAATAAAGGACCAAATATGTTAGTGAAACCACCTACAAAATGTTCTTCTTGATTTTATCTTTCCAATGAGCTGTCATGGGCCTCATCTATCCAAGTAAAACTCAATCTATGAGCCTCCAAAATTGATGAGTCAAATCTGGCACAATTCTGGAATTTATGTTGCTGGGCTAAAAAAATAGAATTTTAGTTAAAAATCTAATCCTAAATTAGAGTCTAATTATTTAATAATTAATTCTAATTTAATTGTTAATTCTTAACTAAATGAATTAATTAATAAACTATTATTTTTTTTCTAAGTAGGAGTAATCTATTAAAAGAAAATAAAAATGTATTTACAAAGGTGTTTTGGCCGTGAAGGAATGCAGCCTATCTTAGGTTGCTACAAAATAACTAGATCTCGGACTGCCCCAATAGAGGGGAAACCAATCTGAAAGTGAAGGAGATGCTAGAAAGAAGACAACACTGAAAATTTTCCACAATTTTTTAGAGAGAGGTGGTAAACCCACATTGTAACCCCAGCTACTCCACCCAAAAATAGCCAACCACCCACAAAACCTACCGGACGTCCTCATTGGATCGCCCCCGTGGACAAAAAGGGGAAGAAAATACCAAAATTTAAGTGAAGTGCCACCTAGCATTCATGACGCTAGTAATGAAATCGTTCATGGCAGGCTCCTCCACTATCGAGCAAGCCCAGTCATCTGGGTTATCTGGCTCAGTTTGGCCCTCATTCTACTGCTTGCCTTCTCTGCTACATGCTTCCTACTGCGGGTCTGGCTTGTCCATCTTCTGCCCTTCCATAGCTTGTGTGTCATTCTGAGGTTCCAACTCCAACAATGGCCTTCCAATGACATCCTTCCCTTTCCGATTGGTCCGACCATCATGTCCTCCATGCGCTTCTTCCTTATCTTTGTTTCGACTCGGTCCATCTCTGTGCATCTCATCCAAGGAGAAGGTCATCGAGAAACTTTGCTTGGCTTCCTCAGAAAAGGAGATGGAAATAGTGGTGATGATGATTGGTTTATTGAGAGAGCTTCTGAATTAGAATTGTGTGGTATGGGGAGTGTGGTGCAAAGGCAGAGGGAAGGGAGCAGAGTGAAGGCCTGCTCTACCATGGCCACTTCTTGTATGAGGATAGTGGGGGTTTTCTTCCAAAGAAGACAGAGAGTCCTAGATGCTTCGCCACCTGGCCTGAGGCCAAGAGCTGCTACCCCGCGAGCCGCCCCGTCTGCTGAGTATTCGTTGGAGAACCATGGTGGAATGAAGAGTAAGGAGAGCGCCCCGGTAATCAGAGGGGGGATTGAGAAGGAAATTGGGAGATGATGGAGGAAGCGTCACACAATTGGCCAAGCAGAGCCAAGAAGCATACCAATACCAGCAAGGCACCAGAGGCTTCCATATGCTTCCAGTGTTGTCCCTGTAGTTAACATCATCTACCCTTCCTTGTATAGAGCCCGCCATAACTCCAACATTGAAGAGAGCCGAGACCCAACTCAGGCCAGAGCATGCGGAAGCGATGGAGAAATCAGAGTATAGGCTGTGCATATCAGAGCCACATGACGTGAAACCAAATGAAATATGATTCCTCTGTTTAAATTGCGTCCAGCAATAAACGAGGTGGTACAGGGTAGGCAGGGGTCAACCAACCTTGCCGCACCCCTGTCCCATCACATTAACCCGCGATATAAGCACCCGTATCTAGATTAATAAACTGTTATTAATTAACCTTAACCTAACTAATTAATATAATTAAGCTATTTATAAACTAATTAATATTAATCTAACTAATAATTAAATTAATTAATTAAATATTAAAATATAATATTAAATATTATATACTATTTTAATATTAGACTTGCCACTCTATATAACTTATTCCACTCATGTATGAGTGAAACTTCTAAATGACAAACCAAAAGATATAAACTAATAACGTACTTCGTTCAGTACATCCTTTGACTTTTATGATTTTTGATGATCGACAATAGGCATCGGGGATTGGGAGGCTATCAGGGGTTAATACAGATGTGTCTCGATTGAAACCTCTGATTCGATCAAAAGCCCCAATGCGATCAGAACAAATATATATATATATATAATATATATATATATTATATATATATATATATATATATATATATATATTTGTATTGAATTTTAATTTTATTAAATTAATTATATTTATATATATTAATTAATTTAAAATTCAATATTAAACATCAATTTTATCTTGGTCTTATTTTCATGAAATTTAGATTTCTAAACTATAGCTACTTTGAAAATAAAAAAATAAAATAAAAAATAAACTACATCCACCTTGATGTTCTAGGTTTTGGAGATTAGTAATCAATTTGGAAATTAGAGTAAATTTTTAAAATCCCTATGCTTCATGATTTCGCTGTATAAGTAAAAAATCTAAAATGTTAGTAAGAACTAACTAGGGGTTAATATTTAAAATAAGTGCATTATTGAACTCATTTATTTACAAAATGGGATATTGTACATTTTATGCATTTTTAGCTCAGGCAACATCAATGATTAGACTTCAAAGGAGTGCCATTTATAAACCAGTGGTCCAAATGAGGGGAAACAAGTATCAATGGGAACCTTATAAAAAATCGATTTTAACAAAGCGATCAAAACAAGAATCTAAATAAAATGAAAAGTTAACAAAATCGTAAGATAATCAACTTAATAAAAATCCTAGAAGGCATTTAGCTAATTTTTTTCTAGAAAGGTTTCCCATTATTTCAGGTGAAAAAGTCAAAAATGGGGGGAGGGTTGTGTTTTACCTCAATAATGACGATATAAGGGAGAAGAACTCGTTATCTGTGTTCTATATGAATGAGGTTTCCCCAAAATTCAAGTAAAAATAATTAAAGAAGAGAGAATTATGTTTGAAATGCTTGACTAGATCCATTAGTTTGAATAAAAGAAAGAATCATTTAATTGTAATTTTTCTCAAAATTTTTGATAATTTAAAATATTTCAAAATTTTGTATCAGTCCTTAACTAGTTGTAGAGATAATGTAGGGGTAACTTTACAACTTAGCTTTTAAAATATACTCATTTGTCATAGGTAGAACCACTGCTACCAACAAACATCTATAATCTCGATAGGGTTACCTTTTAATCATTTAATCATGCATTGTCCCAACCATTTAAAGATATAACTTTTGAGAGATAATTCAAAAAGATATGCTTTCACATATTTTCTTTATTGTATTTTCTTTCATTAATATTTCCTTTTCTAAAGATAAAAATCCATTGTCCTAGTTTGATGGCTAGCTATTGATAATGTCATTCACTAATTGTAATTGAATTGAACAAGCTGGTTCGTGATGAGACCCTTTCTCTTATGATTATAAGCCATTACCCTATTTTGATATGCAATATTGGTAATGCTACTTTAATTGGTTTCCTATGATCATGGTAAGTAGGCTCATGATGAGACCCCTTATCTTTTATATCAAACATATTTTAGAGTTACACTCTAAAAAATCATAAACCTAGTGGATGGGGTGTATGAATTTCTCCTCATGAGTATATGGATGACAATTTCAGAGTTAAAGGTGCTTTGTTGTAAAGTGTCTTTACTTAGTTAAAAATAACTTTTCTTGACTGATAATAGAACTTTGAAAGATCCTAATAAAATTTTGAAATCTCAAAATAATTACAATTTTGATGAAAAAGAATTTCTCATATTTTATGATACTTTTCCAACTTTTTTTTTTTATAATATCTTCCTTAAGTATGTCTACTTTTATAATAAGAAAAACAAATTTTATTAAGAGATATTTAAGAAAAAGCTAATAGGTGACTATCAACAATTTTTCCCTATGTATGCCAACCATAATTAGGTAGCAAGAAGGCCTTCCACATGAATCATGCAAAGTCATCAAAAGGAAAACTAAAAACTAAAGGAAAATAATTCTTAAGCCAAAGTGAGAAAAGAAATCTGCAAACAAAAATAAAAATGAAGAAATGTAAAAGTGGAAGGAAAATCAAAGTTTTGAAATACAAACTCTAACAAGAATGATTACACGAATGTCTCAACAAAATGAAGTAATGGAAAATAATCATGTAATCATTCCTTCTTATTCAAGATTCAAAAAAAATTATGCCTTCCAAGGTTGTACGTGATTTAGGCTTTAGATAGCAGTGATGATAAAATTCAGCCACAATGAAAAAGTTTAGTTTGATGTTAATCTCTTTGTTTCAAAGCATCATCTTAATTATTTTTTAATAAAAGGAATGCTTAAATAAACAAACTAAATGATCAAAAACTTCCTGCTATAGCTGTTTCAATGAGGATTATCACTGCTTCTTGAAATAAAGTGAGGAGAAGAGTATAGGACTTCCAAAATATGATCTGGTAGAAGATTGAAGGCTTCCAATGAAGAACTACAAAACATATTTTTATGTCAGAAAAACAAAACTGAAACTAAAGTAACGAAATGAAAATTAATGAAAGTGGGTAGATGGATCTTGCCATTAGAGAATTGCATTTGATCTTACTTGAAAGGTATTAGTTTCTCCAATACTAGCTGACTTCTTCTTTTAGTTAGCATTAAAAACATGAAGAAGGCAAACTAACCAAAATCTTATAACCCGAAATCATTATTTATTTTAGTTAAACTAAAGCAAGCAGTAAAATGCAAAAGTGGAATGCTTAGTGTTCAAGAGAATTGAAATTAAAATCAATGCATCAGAAATGAGAACGAGAATTTACAGTAATGAATGTTCTCAAAATATTATAAGTTTCTTATAAACTCCATTATTTTATAAATTGTCTAGAATTAAGACTAAATACTAGATAATGAAATTCAAATGTCAAGATAAAGAGGTCTTCAATTTCTTATTAAATTATGGAATTATAAATTTAAACCTAAAATATATGAGAAATCGAAATGATTTAAATATGTTTCAAATTGGACATCAACTGCTTTCTTGCCATTGTGATTACCCAAGCTTGCTTTTAAAATAACACAACATCGTATTGAATGATTCGCATCACATGATTCTTCACCATGCTTCAAGTTTAATCTTCAATACTTCACCTTTATTGCTATGCCATATATCAATTAAATGTTAATGTCTTAGATGCATGCATTACAGGCTATCGCATCGGAGATTGCAACGGAAAATTGCTGATACAAGAACATGTGATGAGAAGATGTGCGATGATATGGAGCGATCACATCATTGAAGAAATGTTATATTGAGGATCAGGGACAATTATGTTGCAAATTACACATCGCACACCACACCTCATGATTTGTACTTTTCACATTGCACATCACACATTGCAGATTCAAAATAATGGTATGGCCATGATTAAAAATGCGATGAAGTGATTGCGATATTGACATATCAAAATATCGAAGAATTGTAATGTTGAAATGCCAATATCAGTGATATGATGGATGATGTAACTAATCGACAATCGCAAATCTTGACCACACGATGCAATATTCATGATACACTAATATGCGATGAGAAATGGACCCGATAGATTTATTATAGCAATTTAATATCATATAAGATCCTAGTCATCAGTGATTTTAAGATTAAGCCCCTACCACTATTGCAATTGAACGGACACAATATTTCTTATAAAATTGATTTAAATTTGATATCGAATCCCGAATTATGTGAACATCACAATATTCATAAAGTCGATTATCGGAGATCAGTGATTCAAGATAATGGAAGTATATTCAACTAAAAACTTCCAATATGCGAAATGTGAGATGCATATGAGTGAGGAGGTCTCACATCATCAATTTGTTATTAGAAAAAATGATAAGAGCTACTTCCAATGAAATCTTATGATACAAATTGTTGTGAAATGGATGATGCGATATCAAAATGAAATAATTGATGAAGATGAGCGGGATGGGAATATTGCAAATATATATTCATTGTAGTATTAGAAATATGAAAATAAAATTGAAATGTTTCTGATATGAATCCTGTGATACTACTCTAAATTTCAATTGGGCTTTCTTATGAATGAAAGAAAGTTAAATAATGCTCGAATTCTAATGAATCACAAATATAATTTTTCTTAACCTGTTGCAAATTTGAAATGGGTTTGCTGGTTACTTCAAGTTTTCAAAACAAATGAAAAACTGCAAATAAAGCCGAACAAGAATAAAAAATAAACTAAGGAAAAGAGAAACTAATAATATATGAGAACGAACTTGTAAATGCGTACCTGGAAGGAAATTGTCTTTAGATTTTACTTCATGAATCTTCAAATCCCTCATTGGATTTATCAAAATTGTGACTTCGTTCAACATCATCTCTTTATTTATTTCAAATCAGAGTGTGCAATCAGCCTAAATAAAATTACTTTATTCCTGTTTAGAAAATCTGAAACTCATAAAATTCACTAGAAATAAATATGAAAATATGCTTCCCTTTTGAATTGAAACAACAATTTATTATCTCTGCTCATTCTGAATAACATGAGAAGAATATGTATCACTATAGTGACTGTTCAATACTGCCTTTAGTAAATAAATGTGATGCATATTGCAACTAAAGGTCAGAATGCGATAAAGCCACTAATTTTGGAAGAATATCAACATAGATTTAAATGTGTGCCAGGCACATACTCAATTAAATTCTATCAAGACACTATTCAAAATAGGCATAGATATTTTCATGGGTAGAGGCATTGTTGCGATAAATTTTTTGATTTAAAAAGCGAAACAAGAATTAAAACTTTTTGATAGGAAGAAAATGTTTCACTGAACATGTATGAGAAGGGTTGATTGCCTTATTTTATTTTTATTTTTTAATCCACAAAACTGTTGAAAACAAATTAACTACATAAAACTAACTAACTAAATTAATTCTACTCCTATTCTAACCATATACATTAAAATGACTAGGTATAGTCATATTTCCAATGCAACCATTCTCTCATTTTAATTCATGTATGTACAACTCAAATGCTAGTAATGAAAATATAAATCTAACTAAATGTAAATAGAATGCACAGTTATTGTTAGAAACTTAACCAAAATCTCTTTCTTTTGAAATTTCCTTTCAAATTGAATACCAATTGGATCATAGAAATCTAGATGGATTTCTATCAAGGATTGAGAAATGTTCAAATGAAGAGATAACAGACTAGATTGTGGATATGAAATTCTACATTCAAAGGCCTGGAAAAAATTGTTATTGTTATGTACAAATGTTAAACTATCAACAATCTTCCTTGAAGGAAAAATTTCCAAATAATTTTCAAATAAACTAATGAAAAATGGATGGAAATCTTTGAAATAAAATGGAAAAGTATTCATTGAATTGGATTGTTGGCCAGATTGTAAAAATACATTCTCTTGTTGACATTGCCTTTGAGAAGATAGAAGCTTCTGATGAAACATTAGCATTGATTGAAATTAAAAAATTAATATCCCTTTTAGGCTTTTGATTATAATATGAAACTTCAATTTTCCAACAGGGCAATGCATCAATTGAATGTTTGATAGTACAGTGCTCAATATGCTAGCGCAAAGTATAACAAATCTAAAAAATAAAATTAGAAATAAAATCTAATTTTAAACAAAAGAAGTGAGGAAACAAAAATAAAATGAAATCACTATTGTTACAACTAATGTTACAGTACAATTGAGATCGTTTTGAAATAATTCCTTTTTCACAAGGATTGGCTAGAAATATGAAATTTGAGTAATTGTCGATTCCAACTTGTGAATTAGAAAATGAATTATGATTATGAGTAGGAATGAGAGCTTTATCATGATATGAATCATAAATTGGAATGTTTTCTTGAATAGTGAAATCATGAAGATAATTTGCTGCTTTAGAAAGAGAATTAGTTGGAATAATTTCTAAATTGAAATGTCCCTCATTCTTAGATGATATTTGAATTTTCTCATGAGGATAGTAATCAACATCCTCAATGTCAGAGTAATTATCATAAACTACTTCACAACATTCTCTACAATTACCTTCGATCTCGTCCAATATATCAAAACAAGGAGAAATACAAATTTCATGTTCATTAATGGTAAAAGAATAATCAATAATTGTTTCTCTATCATGAAAACAAATTATTGGTAATTCATTTAGATCATCCTTTTTATTTTTTGAAATATCTTTAATACAAAGAGGGGAAAATTACCATCATTTAAAATATTAGGATAAAGGTAAAATTGTGAACCTGAAACAATGTACTTAAAACTGTCTCTATTTGAGAACTCTTGTGCATTATCGTCATTGTAAATTTCATATTGTAGATCATTCCTTTGCGTACTCATGTTTTTTTCAAGAAGATTGCTTTGCTGCTCTGATTTTGGCATTTACTTCTCATGAAAAAATTCAAAAATTTGTACAGAAGTTTGTTTGTCATCATTTACTTTGATTTCTTCTTGTACTTGTTGATTCGTGATCTAATTTTTTGAATTTACCTCAAAGTAGCTTTCAGATTTCAAGGCAGTTCTTTCTTCGAAATTGCTACTATTGTCTTCTTTCATTTGATAAGAAATATTTTCTGAGCTTTGTGAAACCACTTCATCATAATTTATTTGCACATTCAAATTGGAATTCTCATCTATGTTGGAAGGGGATCAAACAAATCTCGAACTAATTTCATATGGATTGGGAATGGGAGGAAGAGAAAAAATATTTTCAAACCAATCTAATGATTCTTCTTCCATAGGTTTCTCTTTCACTTTAAATTTTGAAAAATTCAAATGAAATCGAATATTAAAATCAACAACATACACATTTTCAAACCTTCGTAGATATTCAATTTCCTTAGATATATATTCATAATCATAGCCATCAAATTTACAAATGAAAATTGTAACAAATTGATCCCAACTGTGGATTGAGGCAACTGGAAGAGTTCTACACCAGTTTTTGGCATTTTTCGCGAATGTGAGAGTAAACATTCTGCATAAAATGCCTTCATCAATTCCTTGAAAATTATAATTTGAAACATTTTGAATAAATCAAAAGACATGATTGAAAGTAGAAGAATTTATCTTACGATTAAACTTTACCTTAAACAAGAGTCTTACCACTTGGGGTGGAGTATTGGAAGATGCACATCCATGGATACAACTCCAAATTGGAAGTTTAAGAAAAGCCATTGTGATTTAAAATTGAAAAGAGTCCAATAGACAACAAGTCTTAGGCCCTCCTTCCACTCCAAAAATGTTGAAGGCCAAAAATGTTTGCCTCAACATTGGGGCATAACCACCTGGTCCGGACCTTAAAGAAACTCCTTTTCTGTTTGGTGTGGCAACTCTGAATGGTTTAACTAGGTCTAGTTACCTTCTCCCTATCTCTATTGGTTTGTGATGTATCTTCAACTACCAATAGTTAGGAATATCAAATCATTTCTTATTGTTGATCAGGCAAGAGAATGACCCTTAAGTTGACTTGGGTTTAGCCAAGCCACAACTAAAATTTTGCCTCTTTGAGAAGAGGACTTAAAATAATGTAGAACTTAATCTAAATGCAAGTTTATTCTATAATGTAAACAAAAGAAACTAATCTTAATCCTATCTTAATTAGGCAGATATAGATCTAACCCAACTAAGAGCAAGATAATTAAAGTATTGGGATTTAAATATGTCTTGTTTATAATGAATATGAAATTAATGAAGTAATTCAATTAACTAACATTATGGACACCAAAACACATCCTATTGAGACCTTTTAACTGAAATAAGCAATCAACAACACTTAGGAAGAAATTCACAAAAAATGATCTTGATTGTCAAATTAGTAAATCCAATGATTAAACAATAATATGCAGAAATAGTTCACAACATATTACTATTTAATAAATCAGTTTTATAAGATAGATTTCTAAGTAGTTACTCAGAAATTACAATTTAATCCATAAGAACAGAGATATATAATAACAATATTGAGACAAATTACCCATATTGACAAAAGTGCGCAAACATGAATAAAATGGCACATTCCTGTTACCATAAAAATGAAACTGATATTAGAAATAGTAGTATTAAAAATACAAATTTATTGCATCCATTTCTCTAGCCCTGGTTTCCAACAACTCTTTACGTTGCTTGAACTTCTACTTTCAAAGCTAAAGCCACAATAGTGCAAACTTTGCCCTTCATGCATAATTCAAGATACAAAGACAAAATCCTCAATAACTCTTAGATCTAATATTTTCTCTCCTCTCTCAAACAACTCTAAATTTCTATTATAGAAGTGCCTTTAGAAGTCCAAAATTGCAGAGGAGAGCAACCCCTTATTACATTCTACAATCTATTATTTATAATATTTGCAAAGGAATTCTTGAGAGGAAAGTTTGTTGAAGAAACATTTTCCGAATCCAATTTTATTTGCTCAAAATTTCAATATTTAATTATAGGAGCATTCTCATTGATTGAGATATTTTTCTCCATATCTCTTCTACTATTTTCTTGCCATAAAAAATGAAAATAAATTGAAATGCAACAATACAACCAAAAAATGTCATTTCTGGCATTAAAACAAATCTAATCAAACTGCAATTAATTAAATAATTGAAAATAAAATATAAGCATTGTATTGATGCTTGGGATGATTTAATTGGTCAAGGATATCATTGGCAAATGGATCTGCATTCAGAAGGGGCTTGGACAAATGAAATGCAGAAAATAAAACTCAGAAAATTGATTTTGTCTTAAAAATTCGTAGCTTGATCTTCTTCCTAATTTTTGACCCAACAAATGACCAAATATGTTAGCGAAACGTTTTCAAAAATGTTCTCCTTGATTTTATCTTTCCAATGAGCCGTCATGGGCCTCATTTGGCCAAGGAAAACTCAATCTATGAGCCTCCAAATTTGATGAGTCAAATTTGGCACAATTCTGGAAATTCTATTGTTGGGCTAAAAAATCAGAATTTTAATTAAAAATCTAATTCTAAATTAGACTATAATTATCTAATAATTAATTCTAATTTAATTGTTAATTATTAACTAAACTAGTTAATTAATAAATTGTTATTCATTAATATTAATCTAATTAATTATATAAGTAATTATTTATAAACTAAAATATTAATCTAAATAATAATTAAATTTCCAATTTAATTAAATTAATTTAAAATTAATATTAATATTATATACTATTTTAATATTATACTGCCACTCTATATAACTTATTCCACTCATGTATGAGTGAAACATCTAAATGACACCTAAAACAAAAGATATAAACTAATAACATACTTTGGTTAGTACATCCTTTGACTTTTATGATTTTTGATGATTGACAATTGGCATTGGGGATGGGAGGCTATTGGGGGTTAATAAAGATGTGTCCTAATTGAAGCCTCCGATCCAATCAAAGCCCCGATGTGATTCGGAATAATTTTTTTATTATTATATATATATTATTATATAATATATAAAATATATATATATAATATATATATTTATGTATATATATATATTATTATAATTTTATTAAATTAATATATTTATGTATATTAATTAATTAAATTCAATATTAAACATTAATTTTATCTTGGTTTTATTTTCATGAAATTTAGTTTCTGAACTACAGTCACTTTGAAAAAAAAAAGAAATAAAAAAATAAACTACAACCACTTTGATGTTCTGGGTTTTGGAGATTAGTAATCAATTTGGAAATTGGAGTAAATTTCTAAAATCCTGATTCTTCATGATTTGGATGTATAAGTAAAAAATGAAAAATGTTAGTAAGAACTAACTAGGGGTTAATATTTAAAATAAATGCATTATTGAACTCATTTTTTTACAAAAAAGGGATATTGTACATTTTATGCATTTTCATCACAGGCAACATAAATGTTTAGACTTTAAAGGAGTGCCATTTATAAATGAGTTTTCCAAATGAGGGGCAACAAGTATCAATAAGAATCTTATAAAAAATTGATTTTAACAAAGCAATCAAAACAAGAATCTAAAGAAAATGAAAAATTAATAAAATCGTAGGATAATTAGCTTAATAGCCAAATTTTTTATAGAAAGTATCCCCATTACTTGAGGGGAACAAGTCAAAAATGGGGGGTTGTGCTTTACCTCAACATCTTCCTAAAAGGCCAATATACAAAAGCCTATCTCACTTTTTACACAGGTATTAGAAAGAAGGAGATAAATTTATATCTTCAGAGCCTATTTTTCAGAATGTGGAAAGTTCTATTTTTTACATCTTTTACAGAGACTATTGTGAACATCCGGGGATGAATTTTGGGAAACTGAGAGATTTTTATCTCAAAAACATACTTATCTACAATAACCTCTTTCATGTTTTAAATATATATCTTGGATTAAGATATACAAAGGTATCACTGGACCCTAAGTTTGCAGAATTTCTGGGACAAAATGCACAAAGAGAGGAGGTAGTTGATGACTTGGAAGCTTCATCATCAACTAAGAGTTGCTATCAAATTCAAATTTCTCTTCTTTATCACCATCAATCCATAAATATAGTGCCAAATTGATTCATTAGTTTTGAGTGTTCTATATTTAAGTTCCATTTATGTAAAACAATTTGAGATATTTGTAAAACCAACCTTGATACCTTCTCAAGATATTTCAATTTAGAATTTGTATAAGTACTTCTTCATTTGAAGTATTTTGTGGTGGATTCTTAAACATTTCTATAGACTATTTGACTGAAAGACTATAAAGCTATTAGAGCATTGACTGAGCCAACAAGATGGATTGGTGAATAAAGATGAGATATTTCAAAGGATTCATGTGCAGAGCGAAGTGTATACAAGTATTTTCTCACGTTGTTGTTATCTCTTAAAGTTTCCATATTGTTTATCTAAATTTGGATGTCATAACTAGAAGTATTAAATCAGAATTTGTTTAAGTACATTGTGCTATAATAGTTATGCAAATATATGTTTTCTACAAATAATCTAAGTTAAGGAATTCTTAATTACTCTCTCACCCTGGTTAAAACCTTTTCCATCACCCTGGCCTAAATACCTACACTTCATTATGCTATCTTGCCCTTTGAACATCCCTTTAATGATTCGATATAGTTCTACTTCCCTTCTTTTGACTCCATATGCCCAATGGTCTAGAGACATCATTCTATCCATCTGTTTTAAGGATTCCACCACCCAATCTTCTACACAAATCAAAACCCATGTGAACTTTCATAACTAGCCTAATATCCCATCAAAAAAATCTAAATGATATAGAGACAACCCTCTCTGAGCATCAGGAAGGCTAGATCCTGATATCTAAAAGTGGTTAGTGGTTAGCCCAGTGATCTCCTTATTTAGCCTTGGCAACTTACTGGGTGATAACATAGTGGCAACTCCACTGGGGAGAACTAACATTTTATTCAGAAATATTTTATAGGTTTAGGTATGATCTTTGATGGTGTATAGTTATCAGACACATAAAAATTAAAATCATCCACTTGGCAACTCCAAATTAATTTCATAATCAATACTCCAATTGAGGAATGAACCTGAAAGAACTGTATGGAAAAATCAGGCTTTTAACTTGGATCGTTATCCAAGGCAATATGTTATTTCTCATCAATAAAGTTTTTCAATGTATATTTTATTTTAGAGAAGATTTTAGATTAATTTTTTATTATTTCCCTTTCAAAAGTGTACATATAAAGTCTCCTTACATAGTTGAACAACAATATTCTAACTTTTATGAAGATTATTTTCCAATTGAGGAGCATCAAATAATCAAGGCTAATCATACAATCCCTATCCATATTCCAGTACCTCATAAAGTTCCTAATAGATATAAATCACTCATTTTAGCTCCTACGCTCCATGCTTTACCTAACAATTATTACAAGAATCTCTCTAGGTTTGATAGGAGAGAATGATATCACAGCTCAAAAACATATTCAAGGTTTTGAAAATTATCTAGACTTATTTGAAATTGATGAAGATGATGCTATTATCAGGCTTTCTGCTCTTTCTTTTCAAAGTAGATTAAGGAGTTGGCTCAAGAATTTACCTATTGCAAGCATCTCAAATTTCCAACAGTTTGTCAAAATTTTCCTTGAAAGATGGATAATCAAAGTGAATATTCTTGTAATCATAGAAGAATATAATAAGTTAAAATTATATTGAGATGAAACAATACAACAATTTTTAGACATATTTAATTAAGCCTATTATTCAATACCAACAAATATAAGACCTCCCCCTGATTCATCTATTTTGCATTAACTAAGAGAATTTGATCTAGAGATATAATTTCAGCTAAGAGAAAGAAACCCCTCAACACTAGAACAGATGCAGAACATTGCAATAGATGTTAGAACAGAAAATTTGAAAGTACAAGCAGAGGAAAAAATTGACATTTTGATGAAAAAATAGAGGAAAGGATGCAAAATATCACCATGAAAGATGATTTTTTTGCTCAAAATCACCATGGCACATTTATTTCACAACAAGAAGAGATTTAGAATCATGAACAAATTCCTAATAATTCCAACTACCATAGATCAGAAGATAGATTCATAGAGCAATACGTGGAGGAGCAATCTCCTGATATAATGTGTATGTTTGATGACATTACTTCTTTTGATGATTTGCCCAAATACGATCAGTGTGATGATAATCATGTTCTTCAAATCCAAACTAACTTTATAGAGCAATCATAAGCTAGTTTGGGAAATAAGGAAATCCAGTGTCACCAGCTTGAAAACATTGACCATCTAATCCATGTCACCTATGAAAGTGAGGAAGAAAGTGCAGAAAATTTGGAAATAAGTTGAGCTTCTTTGCCTCTTTGTTTTGAATCATTTCAGTTTTTAAAGGAAATGTGGTATAACATATCTAAATAAAAGGATAAGAAACTTGTAAAAACCTATGAAGTTCCATCCAGACCTATGTGCAATAAGTTATAACAATCCTTTCAAGATGCGTATAGTCAAATAGCATATAGGTTGGATGATGAATGCAATCAGAATTTTTCTCCATTAACAGAATATGAGAGTCAAAATCAAGATGATAATGTTTTCATGAGGCAGACATTTCAATCAGTAGAAGTCTCATCACAAAGCTCATCTGAAAGTCAACAGGGTGTTAAAGATAAAAGTGACATTTCAGTTTCATGTCATGGAAGCCATCCAGAACAAGAGTCCAATTGCTTAAATCAGTTGAACAATAGTGTATATATTATGGAAGATCCATTTGTACAATTTTTAGAGTCTACAAAGGAAAGCAAATATTTCCTTATCTTCTCCTTGGTTCACAAGGTTATATTTGGCTTTAGAACCTCAGTTTTAATCACAAACCAGCCTAAGAAACAAAATCCATCAATACATATAATGCTTAAGTGGTTGCATTGGTTGTTTCATTTTACCTAACCAACAGTTAGAAAGTTGATTAGAATAAGTAGATAGAATTTCAGTTTGCATAAATTTAGCTTTTCAGCATCAAGTTTGTGTTAGAGAAGATTTCAATTTGCAAAAAAGGGCGTATTTTTAGTTCAAAATTTTTAGTCAAAAAGATTATACAACAAAGCATATACATGTTTGGGATTGGCCCAATGGATCAGGGTACTAGTTGACAGTGTTCTTAACATTTCCCAAGGAAAATCCTTACCCATGTGGAGCCACTGTTAGGTTCCTATACCAATAGGAGTCATAATTTTGAATGAGTAAGGTTAAGCCTTGTAATATTGTACATACCTTTGCTTTTTGCAAATGTTTTCCATATTATAAAAAATTAAAAAATTTAAAGAGAGTGTGTCCTAAAAGAAAAATCAAAAGATAAAACAATAAGAGAAGGTCAAAAAAAGGATGAAAATATATGAACCCCAAAAACAAAGAGACCATGAAAGTGTGAAAGTACAAATTTCACTACTATTTACTTTTCTACATAATAATGACTGTGTGAAACTTGTTATTCATGCCACAATCCATGGTAATTAAACTATTTAATCTTGTTTATTTCATGTTTTAAAATTTATGTTTATAGTTAGAGAATAAAACCTGACCAAACAATGTAATCTTGACAGATCATTAGATAGGTAGAGTGAATAAAAAGAGCTCATCAATTTAATTTGAGCCCTTGGATGATATAAGGCTAGAATTAGATAGTTTACGTTGTAAAGAAAAGGAAAAGATTGATAAGGGATTACTAGCCTAAATGCACCCTAATAAAGTGAAGAAAAAATTGTAGGATGAGTAATTGGGTAAGTAGTAGAAAGGTTACAAAAATATCATGTGATTACATAAAAGCACTTATGTCATTGTTTTAAATGAATCTTCCCAATATACATAAGCAGTAATCAAAGCAAATACATTGGTTCACAATATGGTTTATTTAGCATCCCCTCATTCATTTCACCCCTTCACTTCATTGATTTCCCATAAATAAGTTCTAGTGCTTAAATCCTATAAGTCAAAGGGGCTTAGAGCATTTCTCTGACTTTTGGAGGGACTGGACCCTCGGCTTAATGACTTAGGAGAACAATTACTAGAACCCCTTCAAAGAACACATTCCCCCTTCATCAAACTCCATTTTCCCTCATTAAACTAAGAAAATCCCTTTTCCCTAATGTTTAAACACCATTTACCTAGGAGACTTGACTCACCCCCCATGTAAATCCTATTTCACCAAAAGACCTACCAAAGGCCTTTGTCCTAAGTATAAATAAAAATGTACAATCACATACACTTCACCCCTTTTTACTTAAGGAAAACCCATCTCTACTCATCTCATATTAATTAACTAACTCTATTATATAAATCGATTATAACCCTTTTCCTATAAATAATTAAAACCCTATATAGAATATCCCAACCCCTTAATTTCCATTTGTTTCCAATTCCGCTATATTCCTCGTTTCAATCCCGGTCTGAGAATTCTTAATTACTCTCTCACCCTGGTTAAAACATTTTCCATCCCCATGGCCTAAAGACCTCCACTCCATGCTGCTATCTTACCCTTTGAACATTCCCTTTAATGAGTTGATTTAGTTTTGTTGCCCTTCTTTTGACTCCATATGCCCAATGGTCTAGAGACATCATTCTATCCATTTGTTTCAAGGTTTCCAACACCCAATCTCCAACACAAATCAAAACCCCCCAGAACATTAATAAGTAGCCTAATATCTCATCAAACGAAGCTAAACCATATAGAGATATCCCTCTCTGAGCATCAAGAAGGGTAGGACATGATCTCCAAAAGTGGTTAGTGGTTACACCGGTTATCTCCTTCTTTAACTTGGGAAGTTGCTACGTGATAACATAGTGGTGACTCCACTGAGGAGAACTAACAATTTATTTAGAAATCTTTTATAGGCTTAGATCTGATATATTATGGTGGACAATTATTAGACACATAAAGGTTAAAATCATCCACCTGGTGACTCCAAATCAATTTCGCAATCAAGATTTCACTGGAGGAATGAACCTGAGAGAACTGTATGAAAATATCAGGCTTTTAACTTGGATTGTTATCCAAGACATTATGTTCTTTCTCATCGATAAAGTTTTTCAAAGTATATTATATTTTAGAGAATATTTTAGATTAATTTATATTATTTCCCTTTTAAAAGTGTAGATATAAAGTCTCCTTACACAATTGAACAACAATCTTCTAACTCTTATGAAGATAATTTTCCAATTGTGGAGCATCAAACAATCAAGCCTAATCATATAATCCCCATAGATATTCTAGTACCTCATAAAGTTTCTAATAGATATAAAATACTCATTTTACCTCCTACACTCAATGCTTTCCCTAACAATTATTACAAGCACCTCCCTAGGTTTGATGGAGAGAATGGTATCACTACTCAAAAACATATTCAAGGTTTTTAAAATTATCTAGACTTATTTGAAACTGATGAAGATGATGTTATTATCAGGCTTTTTTCTCTTTCTTTTCAAATTAGAGTAAAGAGTTGGTTCAAGAATTTACCTATTGCAATCATCTCGAATTTCCAACAGTTTGTCAAAATTTTCCTTGATACATGGATAATCAAATTCAATATTCTCGTAATCATAGAAAAATATAATCAACTAAAAAGATAGTTAGATGAAACAATACAACAATTTTTAGACATATTTAATCAAGCCTATTATTCAATGCCATCAAATATAAGACCTCCCATTGATTAAGCTCTTTTGCATTACTCAAGAGCATTTGAACAAGAGAGAGACTTTTAGCTAAGACAACGAAACCCCTCAACACTAGAATAGATGTAGAACATGGTAGTATATGTAGAAGTTAATCTGCAAATTAGAAGAGAAAAGTTGAAAGTAGAAGCAGAGGAAAATGACACAGCAGAGGAAAAATGCGACAATTAGATGATGAAAATAGAGGAAAGGATGTAGAAGATCACCATGAAAGGTGAATTTTTTGCTCAAAATCACCATGGAACATTAATTCCACAACAAGAATAGATTGAGAATCATGAACAAATTCCTACTAATTCCATCTACCATAGAAGAGAAGATATATTCATAGAGAAATATGTGGAGGAGCAATCTCCTGATCTAATGTGTACGTTTGATGACATTACTTCTTTTGATGATTTCCAAAATATGATCAGCATGATGATAATCATGTTCTTCAAATACAAACTAACTTTCCAGAGCAATTAGAAGCTAGTTTGGGAAATAAGGAAATCGAGTGTCACCATCTTGAAAACAGTGACGATCTAATCTATGTCATCTATGAAAGTGAGGAAGAAAGTGCAGAAAATTTGGAAATAAGTGGAGCTTCTTTGCCTCTTCAATTTGAATCATTTCAGATTTAAAGGAATTGTGGTTTAACATCTCTAAAAAAAGGATTACCAGCTTGTAAAAACCTATGAAGTTCCATTCAAACCTACGTGCAATAAGTTGCAGCAATGCTTTCAAGTTTTTTATAGTCCAATAGCTTATATGTTGGATGATGAATGAAATCAGAAATTTTCTCCATTAAGAGACCATGAGAGTCAAAATCAAGATGACGGTGTTTGCACCAGATAGACATTTGAATCAGTAGAAGTATCATCACAAAACTCATCTGAAAGTTTTGCAGGGTTTTCAAGATAAAAGTGACATTTCAATTTCATGGAATGGAAGCCATCCATAACAAGTGTGCAATTGCTTAAATCAGTTGAACAATAGTGTATATATTTTGGAAGATCCATTTGTACAATTTTTAGAGTTTATAAAGGAAAGCAAGTATTTCCTTAACTTCGCATTGGTTGACAAGGTTATGTTTGGCTTTAGAACCCTAGTTTTAATCACAAACAAGCCCAAGCAGCAAAATCCATCAATATATATAATGCTTGAGTGATTGCATTGGTTGTTTCATTTTATCTAATTAGTAGTCAGAAAGCTTATTAGAGTACGTAGGTAGAATTTTAGTTTGAATAAATTCAGTTTTCAGCATCAAGTTTATGTTAGAGTAGATTTCAATTTATAGAAAAGGGTGTATTTTCAGTTCAAAATCTTTAGTAAAAAAGATTATGCAATACAGCATATACATGTTGGGTATTGGTCCAATGGATCAGGCTACTAGTCGACGGTGTTCTTGACATTTCCCAAGGAAACGCCATGCCCAAGTGGAGTCACTGTTAGTTTCCTATACCAATAGGAGTCATAATTTTGAATTACTAAGGTTAAGCCTTGTAATATTCTACATACCTTTTCTTTCTGCAGATGTTTTCCATGCTTAAAAAATATTAAAATATGTAAAAATGGTATGTCCTAAAAGAAAAATCAAAGGAAAAAAGAATAAGAGAAGATAAAAAGGAGGATGAAAATATATGAACCCCAAAAAACAAAGAGACCATGAAAGTGTGCAAGTCCAAATGCCACTACTATTTACTTTTCTACATAATAATGATTATGTGCAACTTCTTATTTATGCCACAATCCATGGTAATCAAACTATTTAATCTTGGTTATTTCATGTTTTAAATTTTATGTTTATAGCTAGAGAATAAAATCGGGCCAAACAGTGTAATCTTCGCAGATCATTACATGGGTAGAGTGAATAAAAGGAGCTCATCAATTTAATCTGAGCCCTTTGTTGATATAAGGTTTGAATTCGATAGTTTACTTCGTAAAGAAAATAAAAGCACTTATGTCATTGTTTCAAATGAATCTTCCAATATGCATAAGCAATAAACAAAGCAAAGACAATGGTTCACAATATGGTTTATTTAATATCCCCTCATTCATTTCACCCCTTCACTTGTCTAATTTCCCAAAAATAAGTTCTAGTACTTAAATCCTATAAGTCAAAGGGGCTCAAAGCATTTCTCTGACTTTTGAAAGGACCAGACCCTCGGCTTAATGACTTAGGGGAATAAGTAGTAGAATCCCCTTAAAAAAAACACATTCTTGCTTCATAAATTCCATTTTTCCTCATTAACCTAAGAAAATCCCTTTTTTCTAAGGTTTAAACACCATTTACCTAGGAGAATCGACACACCCCCCTTGTAAATCCTATTTCACCAAAAAAACCATCAAAGGCCTTTGTCCTAAGTATAAATCAAAATGTGCAATCGCATACAGTTTACCTTTTTTTACTTAAGAAAAATCCACATCCACTCATTTCATATAAATTAACTAACTCTATCATATAATTCCATTATAACCCTTTTCCCGTAAATAACTAAAACCCTATATAGAATATCCCAACCCCTTGGTTTTAATAAAAACTAATAAAAACTACCCCTTATCCCAATATAATTTAACATAATTTACCTAACCGCAGTAAAATTTAATTTAATCCTGTGTTGGCCTCACCTGGCTCACTAATCCCTCATTAAAGCCCAATCAGATCATTTCATCCTGGATTACTCTCTAAACTAATCTCAAACCACCATAATTAAATCCTTGGGCCCCCCATCAACCCCCGTCATTTTCCCCCTCGCAGCATCGCCTCCAGACTACCATTGATCATCCCTCCCCGACATCCAACGATGCACAACCATATCGACCACACCCGATGGTTGAACAATAACCCCCCGATAAAGTGGTTTTCCTCCCAACCCCCAATGCTACATGTCAGATGATGTATGACATTGGGTAACCCATCCTTAAAACTGCCCGCACTATAAAAGGGGTGTGATGGCTCTCCAAAACCACCTCCCGACCATTCTGATAAACCATCCATCCTTCATTAATATGAAACTTCGTGCCATTTTCAAAAGACTGCTTGTTAAAGTTTTAAGCACTGAAAGCCCATGTTTTCTCAGTTTTCGCCAGTATTATAGTGTAAACCCTTGAAACCCTCCTGTGCCACAATACTCTTCTGCGATGGTATTTTTACCTCCGTTCATGCCTAAAGCATTACCCAGAAACCTTTCTCAACCATCCCATTACAAATAGACCATTAAGCATCCTTCATGTAGACCATGTTTTCTTAAATATTATTGGTTTTTTCAAGTTATCCGACTAAGATCAGAGCTTGGATAAATAGTTTTGATACTAGTCAAAAAAACCGGTTTACTCTAAGACTTGGACTAGGAACCTGTTAAAAGACCAAATTCAAAGGAGGAAGACTAGTTACATAAGGAGTGAAGATGAAGATTGATACACACAGATCCAAGAAGAACACAGTTATACAGAGTAGTGACAGTTTAGAATAGAGTAACCAGACTAGAGATGCAGATGAAAAAAACATATAGAAATTTGATCAATATCCATTACCATATGGTGATACATATAAACAAACTAAATGATTTAATGTTGAAATACACAGTAAAAAGTTAAAATGTACAATAAAAGTAAAACACAGTAAAGGATATTGATAGGTGATCAAAGTAAAAGTGTATCAGATTGAAAAATAAAAGTGAAGGTAGATGAAAAAACAGAGTAGAAATGGTACATCTTCTAGAGCTTTCCTGTTTAAGTCATAATTTTGTAGAAACTATTGTGGCCAATCCAACATGCATTTCGATAAACTGGAGGATGTTTGTGTTCCTAAAAGGCTAATATCAAAAATCCTATTTTATTTTTGACATAGGTATTACAAAAAAGGAGATAAGTTCATATCTTCAGAGCCTATATTTTGGACTGTGCAAATTCTTGTTTTTCGACATGTTGTTGCAGAGAATATTGTGAACATCTAGAGATGACTTTTGGGAAAATAAGAGAGGATTATCTCAATAGCATATTTATATACAATAAACTCTTTCAATTTTTACATATCTATCTCAGATTGAGATATACAAAGGTATCACTGGATGTTAATTTTGTAAAATTTCTGGGGTAGAATGCACAAAGGGAGGTAGTTGGTGACTTGGAAGCCTCATCATCAATTAAGAGTTGCTATCAAATTCTAATTTCTCTTCTTTTTCACCATAAATCCATAAATATAGTGCCAAATAGATTCATTAGTTTTGAGTGTCCTTTATTTAAGTTCCATTAATGTGAAATAGTTTGAGATATTTGTAAAACCAACCTTGATATTTTTTCAAGATATTTTAGTTTAGAAATTGTATAAGTCATTCTTCATTTGAAGTATTTTGTGGTGGATTCTTAGACATTTCAATAGACTATTTGATTGAAAAAATGTAAAGCTATTGGAGCATTGACTGAGCCAGCAAGCTGGATTGGTGAATAAAGATGAGATATTTCAAAGGATTCATGTACAGAGCGAAGTGTAGACAAGTATTTTCTCACGTTCTTGTTATCTCTGAAAGTTTTCCATATTGTTTACCTAAATCTGGATGCCATAACTAGAATTATTATATCAGAATTTGTTTAGTTACACTCTACTATAACAGTTAGGCAAATGTATGTTTTCTGCAAATAATCTAAGTTAAGGAATTCTTAATTGCTCCTTAGTTTAGGTTGTTTCTTTTAATCTATAGCAAAGGCTTCTTAATTTCCATTTGTTTCTAATTGCCCCATGTTCCTGGTTTCAATCCCTCTCTGAGAATTCTTAATTTCTCTCTCACCCTAGTTAAAACCTTTTCCATCCCCCTGGCCCAATGACCTGCACTCCATTCTACTATCTTGCCCTTTGAACATTCCCTTCAATATGTTGATCTAGTTGTGCTACCCTTATTTTGAATCCATATGCCCAATGGTCTAGATACATCATTTTGTCGATGTGTTTCAAGGATTTGACCACCCAAACCTTCAACACAAATCAAAAACCCCTGAACTTTCATAACTAGCCTAATATCCCATCAAACAAAGCCAAATCATATAGAGAGAGCCCTCTCTAAGTATCAAGAAGGCTAGGTCCTCATCTCCAAAAGTGGTTAGTGGTTACCATCTCCTTCTTTAACCTTGGGAAATTACTAGGTGATAACAGAGCAGACCAAACTAGTCCCTGCCGTTTCATATTTCCTTTGGTGCCTTAGATACTGCTATAGGCGCAGCTTTAGGACAAAAAGAATAGAAACAATCTTACACTATTTTTTCATTAGTAAAAGCTTGTCACCAACTAAACTCAGTTATATAGTTACTCAGAAAGAGTTTTTAGTTGTAATATTTTCCATTAATGAATTCAGACATTTTATTACAGGATATGAAGTTTTTGTATATACTAACCATTCCGCTATAAGATACTTGATGAATAAACCATTAACTGGTGGTAGAGTGAGTAGGTGGTTGCTATTATTATAAGAATTTAATGTTACCACTGCTGATAGACCAGGAAAGTCAAATGTAGTAGCAGATTATATTTCAAGATTAAATAATCCTGGTGAAGAAATTCTTGTTGATGATAATTTTCCTAACAAACATATTTTTATTGTGTCAACAAAATATCCATCGTTTGCTGACATGGCTAACTATTTAGTCATTGGAAAATTACCACCTCACTTATCCGCTCGTGAAAAGTGGAATATCATTCAGAAAAGTGTTGCATATTCCTAGATCCAAGGGGACCTCCTTTACACTGGAGTAGGTCTCATTATCTGTAGATGTGTAAGAGAGGGAGAGGTGTTTGATATCATAGAATCTGTCGATGATGAACCTTGTGGGAGTCACTTCACTAGTAAGTGGACTGCATACAAAGTGTTACGATTTGGATATTTTTGGCCTTCCTTGTTCAAGGATGCCAAACAATATGTCAAGCAATGTGATAGCTGTCAGTGAATTGGCCAACGTAATCAAACCGATGAAATGCCTTTATGTGCTAATGTTATGATTGAGCCTTTTCAAAAATGGTCCATCGATTTTGAAAGACCAATAAATCCTGCATCATCAAATAAAACGAATATTTTGGTTTGTACAGATTTTGTTACAAAATGGGTAGAAGTTAAAGTTGTTTCTTTTGCTACTAAAAGAGTTGTTGTTGATTTTCTTTTTACTAAAATATTTACTAGATTTGGTGTACATAGAGAAATTGTTTCTGACAATGGATCCAAGTTTATTTCCAATCTAGTATAGGGTGTGATGGAGCAGTACACAATATGAAATAGGAAATATACACCATATCACCCACAAGAAAATGATCAGGTGGAGTCGACGAATAAGGTGATTTAGTCCATCCACACGAAGATGGTAAACATGCACAAAAAGGATTGGGTTGACAAATTACCGGAAGAATTATGGGCCTAGAACAACTTGAAACAATAGCACAGGACACACACCATATGAGTTGGTGTATCGGAAACAAGTCCTCTTGCTGATATAATTCCAGATCAAGACTTTCAAGACTGTAGCCAATTGGGACTAGATCTCTCTAAGCACAATAGTAGTGCCTTATACAATTAAATGAGTTAGTTGAAATCCGAAGGGATGTTGTCCAACAGAACATCTTGGTTCAATAACAGTGCAAGAAGTGGCATGACAAGTCCATTCAGAAGACGTAGTTCCAACCAGGTGATTGGGTACTCCTTTACGATTCAAATATTTTAAAGGATAATTCCATACATGTTGGATGGGACCCTATGAGGTGATGAGAGTGTTTGAAAATGGAGTGGTAGAAATCAAAATTATTGATGGATGGAATTATGTGTTCCTGGTAAATGGGCATAGATTGAAGGTATATTTTCAGCCCCTTACTAAAGGAGATTTTATGCAGCAAGTCCAACAACCATTTGGAAAGGAATTGGTAGGTGATAACACCAACCTATTGAAGAATTGATTCCTTCTTGTCCTTATTAAAAAAAAAAAAAAATTAATCAGAGAAAAATAAAAAGAAAAAAAGTGAAAAAGGTAAAAAGTATAAAAAAGAAAACAAATTGTTGTAATTATGAAAATCAGTTGAATAACATGATTGCAGAAGGATCAACCTAAAAACTAGCATGTTGGTACGAAGATCAAAATTTTAATAAAAAGGGAATGTTACTTGATTTTTAGATATGTTGGCTACCACCAAGGAGGTGCAGGTTCAATAAACTGAGCACTTACCCAAGTTTGGGGTAACTAGCATGGACATTTTTATCCAAGTAAATGCTTAATTCCCACTGCAGTTATTTTTTCTTACACCAGTGAAGGTAGATTTCATGGTAAAAAAGTTGTCTTTCTTCTATTTCCCATTTCAAAGTTTCCCACTAGTTTATTTTCTAAATTCCCCAATGAATTACCTTCCTCTTTCTTCCAACGAACTAGCCTCACCCGATTTCATAAAATCCCTCTTTTCCCTTGAAATCTTTTCCCACATATTTATTTGTTTATCCCTCTTGGTAATATTTTTTCTAAAATCGCTGCTGTAATATTCCTTCCCATTCTAATTTTTTTTTTACACCTTTCCCACTTCAATATTTCCTCATAAATTGATCGCAGAATTTGATGTAGTCAATATAGAAGGCATGTCCAAGAAACACCAAAGGATGGTGAATAATTTTTTCTTGTATAATGAGGAAATTTTTTTAAGTCTAACTACAAAAGTATGTCCTATCAGATTCTCTATTTGGTAAAAGTCTCTGGTACAAGCACAACACAGTGCAAACACAACGGCGGAAGAAGGTTTGGTGCAAAAATATAGTTGACTGTGAAAGAAATTTACATAATCCTATAGTGGTTTATCAGGGATATATATGGGCATGTACTTTCCTACACATGTGTTAATATGTTATCTCATTCCATGTTTTAATTGATTCCTTTTTTCATTGTTTAGTAATCTAGGAACAAATATTTAATGTGCAAGATGTGTAAGGTTTGAAATATAATCTTTTTAATATATGATGAAGTACGTATGATTGAATTATGATGCTGACTGTGGGATGGTACTACTCTCTGATAACCTGCACACCCTCCTTGAAATAATTCCACATTTCCTGACCATTATTAGCTTACCCATATTCTGATTATTGTAGTCGCTATGCCACCACCACCTATACTGCCATTGCATCCAATCATTACGATTCACCCTTAGTGGGTTGACACAAATCAACACCTGATATGGGTGGGTGGGGGTTTGTTCCATCATAGACAGGTGAGTGGGTCTGAAGAGATGGAGGGTGATGAAACTCCAACATAAAACTCTCAGTGAATGTTAGAGTCACTAAGAAATTCCTTTGAGGGTGTGAACAGAGTGGGGTGGAGTGTGGTTTGAAATGGCACCTGTGAGGAGTGAATCATTGTCTTTTCAAGAAGTTGAAAAAATCGTTGAGTATAGGAAGAGTCTTGCACTATTGCAAGAATATGGGTTCCTACCATTTCTAAAGAAGTTTAACAGGTTCAACATGGTGGTGGTATTAGAGTTCGCAAGGACGTTTAAAGAAGGCCAAGTTAGGGTTCAGTCCTTAAAACCCAAAATTATAGAGGGGTCATTACATAAGCCATAGACTTGCCACTTACAGGGGAGTGCTAGTTTAAAAAGGAGTGGCTCACGAAGAAGCATTGGCTCGAGTTCATGGTCGACAAGAAAATTAAGGTCGATTGGAGAAAGGGACTTCCATAGAATGCCATGGTGAGGAAGTGGTGAGATATACTATTTATATTGGCAAAGTTTTTAGCTGGAGAAGGACACTATACTTTGGCATTTGTATACCACGTTCGATTGCTGTTGCATTTCGAGGCAGGAAAATTAATTAATTTTCCTCACTTCTTGATTAGGAGCCTTGAGAAGATGGCAAAAAACATGCACTGTGGAAGTGCAATCCAGGTTGAAAATAAGCTCTTCCATCATGGGCTTATTACGATTTTGGTCAAGAATAAGTTAGAAGAAAATGGGATAATGTGGGAAGCATTTCTAAGAGAATTTTGAGAGATGGGTGCAGAAGAGTCTGCTAGCATGAGTTCAAGTATGAAGAGAAAGGTGGAGACATTGTCTCCTTCCAAGTGGCAAGGTAAAATTTCACCAGTGCAAGTAGAGAAGAGGGTCGTTGAGAACACTCCACCTACGACAAAGAAGAGGAAGACAAGAACCTTCGTGAGGAGGAAGATTGTTGCCCAAGGGACGAACTAGTCGAGTTCTCTAATCATAATCAATGAAACACCCAAAGTTTCCCCCACAATTCATAGTCTCTTGATGCTTTTAGACGCAGTGGCACACATTATTGAAGATGAGGAGAATGCAAAAGATGATGTCTTGTTGTTAGCGTTTGTCACCAGACTAAGAAGTAGAAAGATGATGTCGACACCGCATACTGGTGAAGTCCAAGTAGAGGAAGACGAAGAGGAACAACATGTAGAGGGTCTTGATAATTTCAGTGAACCAGTCGTATAGACCCTTAATGATTTCATGGAGTGGGGTATTGAAGACCCTGCGATTTTTGAAGGTCAGGGTATTGAAGACCTTGTGATTTTAGAAGGTCAGGGTACTGGTGACCCTACAATTTTTGAAGGTTAGGGTGTTGAAGACCCTACAATGTTCGAAGGATAGGCCACTGAAGTCCCTACAGTTATAAAAGAATGGGGAACCGAAACCCCTACTGATTTAGAAAGATAGGGTGCTAAATCCCTTGAGAAGCTGGGACAATAGGGTGTTAAGAGCCCTAAGAAATTTAGTGCTCAAGGCATAGATATTGGTGAGGGCATCCAAACCCTCAGTGATAGGAAAAACTTGAGCATAGAAACCCTTGGTGATGTCATAAAGCATACTTTCGATAGCCTTGACATTGATGATGATGGGACTTGTTTCGAGTCTGTTGCAGAAAGGACGTTTGCACCCAAAGATCTTAGCATAACACCCTCCACTCTCTTCCTCAATAACAAAATAGTAGATCTGGAGCAATAAGTCCATGACTTGGAGGATATGAAATAGGTCATGAAAGAGAAGAATTGGCAGAAACAGAGTGAGGTGGAGTTACTTACAGAAGTAAAGAGGCAGAAGCAACAAGTAAAGGTATGGAATTATCAGGCTTCCAAATGCTATAGATGCCTCAAGAAGGTGACTAAGCAGCTGCAAAAAGCCTGAGACAAGAAGCTAAAGATAATAAAGTCAGGAGTAAACATTGAAGTTCAGGACTAAGGAGTTGGCAATTCATTTTTGAAGGTTTTTGTAGAGGTAGAATGTTGCGTGAGGACACACAATAGCTTAGGGATGGGAGGATGTTGTTATCCTAAATAGCCTTATTTTCTACCCAATTTCCATCAAATTTAACCTATGTTTTATCTCAATAAAAGACCCTTCTTTCCTGCACTAGTACAAGATAATTACCCATTCCTGCACATGCTCATATTTTATATTAAGATTTATTACAAAACTTTATTAATAATTTTATATGGATTTCATGCCTATTTACATACCTCTTGTAGCTCATATTAATTTCCTAGAGTAATCATGGAGCTTAGTGTTAATTATGAATGGGTGTGACTAGTGCAGGTAGATTCCTGCACTGCCACGAGATTTCCAAGAAGCCAAATCTTCCACAAGGACAGGTCTCAATCCTTGACTCCGATTCTAGTTGTTGATGAACTGAAGCAGGATAACAGGTGGGGCACAATTAGGGAATATTTCGCAAAGTTAGGTTATGGCCAACAAAAATTCATGTGCATTATAACTACTTGCCAAGTTTGTAATTTCAGTTTCTAAGTCTATTTTACGGAAAGGCCTGAACAAGAAATGTTTGTAATTAGTGAAAATGGCTATAGCTGAAAAGGATATATAATATATAGATCATAGGTAGGAGGAAGCTAGGAAATGAACCATCAATTGTAATTTTGTTTTATGTAATCTGGTTATCGCCTTACCTTTGGGGCTAGATTAATTTGTTATGTATATTTGCCTAATCGAGTAATACAAGAGAACTACCATGATTTGTGATGAGCCCCAAAAATGGGTAATTATATGGGCTCATTTAAGCCTCCTAATTCGACTTAATCCACCATTCTCATTAGTTTATTGCATGTTTTTGATTATATTTATGCTAATAGAGTGAGTTGGGTTAGTCATTATGCCAAAAATACTAATGTGTGCTTTATACAGATTTTTGGTCAATTTTGAGACAAAATCAAAGGTTTTAATGAGCACTTGGCAGCCAAATACGTGGAAGAACAAGGGGGAGGATTTGTAGGAAGGTGTCTCCTTCATTTATGAGCCCTTACCTTGAATTCGCCACCAGCAGCTCGAAGTTCAAGGGCCACCACATCGATTATCACAAGGGCACCCGAGCAAGGGCTAGTAAAGTTGTTGTTAACTGCAAGTTTTGGTAGCCGAGTTCCTAAAGTTTAGGAGGACCGTTGGGGTCCTCAATTTGTATAAATAAGAAGGCTTAGGGCATCATTGGGGTTAGCTAGTTTTTAGTCAGTTTTTAGGCAGGAGTTAGTCAGATGTTAGTTAGATTTTAGCCAGTAGGTTAGCTCTGCATTTCAACACATTTTCAAGCTTTTTTCTTATTGACAGTTTTTGGGATGTAACTATTATCTTTTGATCAATAAAGATGAATCCAGCTTTGCACGAGCTCTAATATTTCTTAGGAGGATGTAGCTCTTGGGGTTGGGCCCAACCCAAGTGCCCAGTACCTCCTTTGTGTACTTTTATGTGTCTTTGTTGCATTCATAGAATAATTTCTCCTAGTAGATTAAAATCTCACTTTGTTACTTAGATTGTTTTTGATGATTAAAATAGATTTTCATGCTTGAGGTTGATTTGACAGTTTGAGTATAGAAAATATCTCTAGAAAAGGCCATAAAGAAACCCTTGATCTCACCTCTCCCTCCTTGGGACCATGAGCTGAGACCAAGGCATACTTGTTTCCACAAAAACATTGTTTTTGCCTCTTCATGCAATTGCTAGTGTTAGATTTTTAGTTAGGAAAGTTGATACCAATTGTACTTGCATGTTTAGGATCTGTTTGTTTAGTTTCCATAGTTATCTTGCATGATTTTCTGCCAATAAACTTATGTTCATGATATTTTTGGTTTGCAGGTCAAAGTAGGTCAAAATAGCTAGATCTCTGATTTTTCTAGTCTTTCTTTGATTAGTTCTGAGAAATAGTGTGCAGAGCATCTGTAATACCTCCCTTCCTATCTTTCCTCCGTCATACCACCTGCTCCAACCCAAGTTCCTGGTACCTCCTTTGTTTACGTTTATGTGTCTTTGTTGCATTCTTATAATAAAATCTATTATTTAGAATAAGATCTTGTTTTGTTACTTAGGTTGTTTTTGATGATAGAAACAGTTATTCATGTTCCGATTGATTTGATAGGTTGATAATAGTGAGATCTTCATAAAGAGGCTAACAAGAACCCTTGATCTCCCCTCTCCCTCCGTGGGACCATGAGCTGAGACCAAGGTGTCCTTGCCACCACAAAAACATTGTTTTTGCTTCCTCATGCAATTTCTAGTGTTATATTCTTAGTTGCAAAAGTTGGTACCAGTTGTGATTTCACACTTAGATCCATTATTGCTTGGTTTCCATAATTTTTTTACATTATTCACTACCAATAAACTTATGTTCATATTTGTTTGCTGATGTCTAGGTCAAATTAGGTTAAAACAGCTAGATCTTTGGTTTTCTTAATCTTTTTTGGCTAGTTTTGAAAAATCACATATAAAGCGCCTGTGAAACCTCTTATCCTACACTTACCCCATCAATGCAACCTAATTCATCCTCCAACTTAGATTCTTGCCTCTCATTTCCTACATTTTCTCCCTTTGCCCTAGTCCCTACATTCCTACACAACATTGCTTCTCTTATCTTCGAACCAACCGAATCGCCTTAACCACTCTTTGTCCTTATTCACCGAGTCCTAAGACCTCCTCACACCCTTAGCTCACCTCCATACCCACTTCTTCACCTTTCTGCCACCATCAACCCTTCAAAAATTCCTTTTGGAACATCCTATAGAAGCTACAGTACATCCTGTAGAACCCCTGCAAACTTCGTGTAGAAGTTCACAAAAGTGGCTTCTCGAGATATGATCACTGCAAAACTATTTGGAAGGATGCTAGGGACACCTTAGGCCCTCTTCTCACCTTCCCAACCTCCTGCAAACATTTTATTTTCTTTTTCCAATCACCCTTTGCACAGTCAAAAACAGTTAAAGCACATGCATAATAATTCTACCAACTTAGTCAAAAATACAAGAAGATGTTTCTTTTCAGATTTCACTTCAAAAATAGCTTAGACACATGCACTTAACCTTCCAACGAATCAATGGCATCTTTTTCAGTAGTTTTCATCCTTTTTCTTGCATCAGTAGGGCTAGTTGGTAAAACTAGGGTTTGCTAGGGTTTGCATTTCCTTTCAGCTTTTTTGTTTCTTTCTACAAGTAGGTTAGCCTCTTTTGAGTTAGCTTTCATCCATGAGTTAAAACCTTCTTCTAAGAGCTCATAGAATTTGGCTTAAGCTCCTAGTAGACTTGTGCCAGCTGATCAAGTGACAGTCGCGGTAAGAGCTAGTACTTATGCATATAGCACCGTCGCTTCCAAGTTTGTTACGAACTACGAGGTTGATAAAATTAAAGAAGGGAGTCCCAGGAGTTGCAGCATTATTGCTGCAATATTGGAGCCCACCAATTTGCATACACAACGTCTAAGTTATCTTTGATGTATATTTGAAGTGCTGAGATTTTTCATTCCTTAAAAGGGGAACAAGATGGTTGGCTAGCGCCCAACCAACCCAGCTCATTTACCCCTCTCACTTTCATTATTCAAAACGAAGGTGTGTATATTTCTTTTGCAACCATGTGATGTCATAGATATTTATCTTTCAAGTTCTGATTTAAGATATGTTTTGTAGCTAACGTGTGAAACAGATCTGTGGTTTGGGAGTTAGCTGTGTTTACTTTGTTGATGAAATATATTCCTTGTGTTTCCTTTACTCTCAAATATTTTTTTTTGATTGGATCGTGCAAGGAACTCTTTCCTACACTAGTCCATGCAGTTACCGACACTTTGGTTTAATCATTCGGTTACAATGAATAGTGAATCACTTATGTGCATATTACTTCTGGTTATTTCACAAGTGAATGAATCATTAACTTAGTAATTGTCTTCAACATTAAAATTATATGTTTAGAGGGTCTCCAAGCAGTTGCAAAAAATTACCATCAACATATTGTACTTGCAAAGAGCATAAGCATTTTTAATGGATTACTAAAGATAGTTAACACATGCAAAACACTTAGACTACTGTTTGATTCTTTTGAATTGTTTTTATTTGATGAATTTTATTTCCTTGCCAATCCTTAATGAATTGAAGCAATTCCTTTTTCACAGATAATTTACTTTAGAATTTCGTTTACAGTTGCAATTGTTTTTCAGCACATCTTTCAATCCTTTCTAAAGTAATTTGGAAACTAGGTGAAGGAAGCTCTACCTCAGTGCAAGAGCTGGTCTCTTGTCACAGAAATAGAGTACTCTAAGCCCTTAGTCTAAAAGCACATTCACTAAGACATAAGTATTTAGTAAGGAAGGCCCCATATACTTTTGCATGGAGATACTATACCTAAACTAGTGCAAGCAGATTGCAATAGTGCAAGGACATGTTGTTTGTGTGGAAGGAAGATTAGAAGGAATAAAAAATTCTACAAGGGCCCACTTATCAAACTATTAGCCATCCATCTGAAGATGAAGGTAGCATTTCATTACAATATTTAAGATTGTTTCCATTGTGTCGAATCTCTATACTTTATTTACATGCAAAGTGTCTTTTACATTCCAACACTAGAGTTTCTTTGGTGTCAATTACCTTTCTGATTGTCTTCTGTGTGATTCTACAAAGCATTTTCTTTAAGAAGTAGGATTAGAGATAGGAAATTTCATACCATTTGTAGAATTGTTTGGGCTTTGTCTCTAAGTTTATGAAACCCTTGGGTTCACAATTAAGTGTTGAGGAGTTTCTTCAAGTGTGATTCCTGCACCCAACAGTGAGAGTGGAGGTGGTTTAACCTTTGGATTCCATTGGTGGTTTATGAATTGGTTTATCCCATGAGATAACACATTCATGCTTGGAATATGGCATGTAGGTGCATAGATTAAATAAAGATTTTGTGCAAAATATCTATGCTTGGGTGGTAGGTGGAAGTCCCAAACTTCATTGGTTTTTTCCTATATTTAAAAGGAGCTAAGTTTCTCTTGATTTTGATGAGTAAATGTACTTGTTATTATGTGGACTTAATGGATGTTCTCTCATTTTTATTTATCCGGCTATATGTTGGTTATAAGCATGGTTATATGATAGTTCTTAGTCATAGATATTTTCATGTTTTTGCTTGCAACTAAATGAATAATGAATGCGAGATGTAATTGGTATTGTGATAGCTAATGTTAGAAGGAAATGATCCTTCTTATTAAACCTCAAAAAATATTTTAAATCCTTATGTTCAGACTTGCATTCATGACCTATAGGTTGCATGTTCATCACACGTTTGATGAAATGACTATCATGGTTGGTCTTAGTTATGTCATGTTATTGATCAATTTATATGTTAGAGGCTTTGTCTTGGTGTCATTTATTGTCTTGAAAAGCTTCATCAAGTTCCAGTGAGTGGTTTAGAGACTAGCCGTAAAAAAGTGGTTTAAATCTCGTAGTCTCTAGAACAAAACTAAATGAAAAAGACTATAGTCTCTCCCTTGCAGGCATTGCTGGAGCGAATGGAGGGTTTTAGTCACATGTATTACTTTTCATGGGAGTATTTTTAGTTTAATTCATTGAAAGGCTAGGCTAACTTAGGGGTTGGGCACCTAGAGTGGTGGATTAGCTCCTTGGGGTCCTGTAGCACTTGAGGGAGGTTTGTAAGGTCTTGTTTTGTTGACTCCATCTTCTTACTATCATATAGGAGGTTTATTTTTATAATAGTGATGCTCAGCTCATTTTTACACTGGGAAAGCCAGTGAAAGTGGGTATATATGAGACAAAGAACTTAGAGTTTGTTTAATAAAATACAACCTAAATAATCTGCGAGTCTAGCTGTGCTCATTTCAATGAATGTTAATAATGAAAAAATTACAAGTGAAAAGGATAAGGAAGTGATGATTGTTAAAACAAAAATATAGGATATAGAAGAATCAACTAGTGAAGTAATGACTTCTGGTGCAATACCTACGCTCCTATTGTCCAATAATTTTGATTTAGGTTAGGTTCTTAATACAAATATGATGGAATTGCATAAGAAAATTGTAGTAGTGGTTGTTAAAAGGATAATAGAGTCGATATCTAGTAACAAAAGGTTGCAAAATCTATTAAACGAGGTTGAACTGTAGTTGAGTAGTGCTAAAATAACTATCAAAAGAAAAAAAAATTATAAGTCTAAATATTTCCAAAATAAGATAGTTAGTTTATCAGAGTTTCCTCACGATGGCATTATTATGAAATAATTATTGGAATTAAAGGATAAAGAAATCAAATATTTGGAAGTGGATTTCAATTCTTCTGATTTGGATCCCTCACAATTAGTTGGAAGATATCAACATAAAAAATGTGAATAAAAGAGAGTGCAAGGATTGCAAAGAATGCTCAATATAAAAGAAGCACAACTTAAAGATTCTGAGAAAAAAATTGGTAAGAAGACTAAAGAATTTATAGAAAACAAGAAAATGCATCAAAGTATAATAGATGAACGTTAAGTAAATTTTGATCATTTTCTTCATCAAGGAATATTGGGAAACATTGATCTAAATAAAATTAATTTCTTTGAAATAAAGGTTACCAAACTAGAAGAAAAAATTAAAAAATAGGAATAGGAGAAGGAAGATCTTGTACAGACTTGGATGAATGAATTTAAACATAAAGACAGGACTATTGGAGTGTAGTCGGCATTAAAGGGAAATGAAAAAAAACTAGAGTCCTTATAAACATATATACAAAATAATACATTGGGAAGAGCCATGATAATTGATGCAAGGAATAAAATCTAGGAATGATTAATGAAAGAATCACTAGGATTAGACATTATGTCAATTTTCTTCTTAATTTTGAAATCATTATCATGGTTAATTATTAAATAGACATGAAGATCATGATTCGTGTAGCGGATGAAGAACTGAAGGAGGTTGAATAGTTTATTAATTGTTTAAATTTATTTGGTGAAGAAGCTATTAAATCTTTTGATTTTCCTAGTGGAGTTGATTCTATTCTATTATTTTTATCATTCAAATAAAGGAATAGGATGATGGATGAAATGAATGTTGAAATACATAAAGCTAATAAAATCATCACAAAATTCGAAGAAAAATCTAGATATATTCAAAGGTTTGGTATGCCATACTTTTGGATTCATTCAAGTTGGCTTATATTAGATGAAAAATTTCAAGTTTTAGTGAAAGAGGCTCAAGAACATCACACCTCTGCTCTAATTGTTAGTGAAACCAGTCGCAGGGAAATTATTGGTAGATTCTCTTTTCAAGGGTTTCAATGTATTGGATCTTTTAGACAAAATGATTCAATAGTTTCCAACTTCTCCTTATCAGTTTCATTCTGAGCTTGGCATAGCTTATTTAAAAATCAAGAAATAATAGTTGTCCCAACCATGTAAATAGGACAAATTTATGAAGTTGAGAAGATATTTTACTTAGCATGCTAATATTCCTCTAGTTATGCAAGGTTCTGAATCAGTCCAATCTCCGTAGTCAGTAATCAAGCAAGCTGTATAGGTAGAATAAGAGGAAGCATTTGTAGCTTTCCTAGGACTAAGAAGAAAAACATTTAGGCTATAGAAGGGTCAACGACTAATACTTTAGTGAGAGGGAAAACAAAATTTACTAAACGATATTAAAAGCATAAAAATATATGTCACAAGTAATAAATATTTATGAGAGTATGTAATGTAGTTTTTCAATTAAAGGGATGCTTTTGGAAATTCATTTATGAAGACCATGATTTGAGAAGAAGGAAGTCAGATTTTTGGTAGGTCAAGATTTTGTTCGAATAGGATCTTGTTCATGATGACATTGTAATTCTATTATATGCAACAATGATTAATGATGTTTCTCTTAGACATGTTGCTTGATTTATTTCTTTTCGAAACCATTATGGCAGAAAATTTGAACCTAGATTTTCGAATGATTTTTTGTTGGTTGGAATTATATCCATACATGGCATTGTATGATTTAATTGTGCATTTTGCTTGAAATACCTATAAATCCCAGTGATAACATGCTTTATTTTAGACTCAATTATATCTAGAAGGTGCAAGATGTTTAATACTGGAATAAAAATATAATTATGATTGTTATACATGGTTAATCAATATGTAATACATATCATAATTAACAAATTGAGAAATTATAGTAATTTTAAAAGGTAATGTGACAATTGTAACTATCAGTTCTATTTATTTTGTCTGCATGTGCATTGGAAATCTGTTTATCGTGCACTTTTTAGTGACTACTTTTAGGGGGGGATCATTACAAAATGATTTTTTTCATTTTGTTGTCCGGGTTCATAATTCTTCTAGCTGCATTACGTCAACAACTTCTTCTCTAAGATTTGAGATGCTAATTTTACTAGTTGGATCAATTGAACGATTTCTTTCTAATGTTGTAAAATGGAATATTTCACAGTTTGTTCATGGTGTCCCCTAGATCCATAGCGATTTGTTGATGGTGTCAGATGTCGCCAACATCATGGAATATCCCTAGTGTGAAGTCCCAATTAGATATCACATTGTTAGGGATAGGATCCCCATTGGAATGTGGGTCTAGCTACCACCATGAATGCGAAATATTGGATGTCAAATTAAAACATGTTAGAGTGAGGGAAAGAATGAAATGGATAGATAATGGGACAATGTCAACCCAATATTAAAATATTGTTGAAAGAAGTAAAAGAAAGTCAGAACAACCATAAGAGGAAGTACACAATGCCACCTTAGAGATACATAAGAAATAACATGCCAAATATTAATTGCAAATTAGTTCACAATAGGTCACCCCCATGGCATGGAATATGTAAGCACTAATTAGAAAGAAAGCATACATGTAATAGTTATAAACTATTAAATAACATATTGATGGTATGAAATCACGCATAAAAATACAGTGAAAACACCAGACAACCGATACAACCAGTACGAGTAAGCATGGGAACTAGTTTCAAAAATCAAGAACTTATTATTATTGTTGATACAAATGAAAGTACACATATTGCACTTTATCAAAGCCTAATAGTGGAATGTGCACTTCTCATACCATTATCTAATGAAAAATTCTAGCCTCACTATAGCTCACCCAGAGAGATGCCAAGAGTTGAGTTCCTCTAGCTCTTACAACATAGATCAACTATGTACTCCTAGTCTAAGCCAAAGTATTAAAGTCACTTGAAATTGAGGCTTAAGAGCATACTTATATAAATGATGTGATTGTTTACCTACTATCACCGTTCACCTACCCTCATGACTCTTGAAATTCATCACTATTCTCCCATACTCTAACGACTATTACATGTCCAAGTAACATTTGTATAGATTTTGAAATTATGATTAGGAACATTTACTTTATGATAGCAAAGAAGACGTGAGGTGAGTACAAAGGGTTCTTAGAAACCCTAGGATAATCATTACCAATATGTTGTCTGATCATGAGGCAATCTAATCTGACTACTATTGCAACTTCCTTGCATTTGTTAACCTTTTGATATTGTGCCTTTGGCATGGCTAAGTATTTCCTAGGCCCTACATTGGACCATATTTCCAATCTACACCTTCTATGAGAAACCCTAGCTCTCTCCATATGGTCGATGTTATCACTTCCTTGCTTATTCCTGCAACCAAATGATATCAGTCACACATACTTTCCAAAAAAGAATGACATTAAAAAACTCAATTGGATGAAAGGAAGATATTAATTGGGCCACCATATACTCCCTTTCTTATGCAATGGTGTTGTCAGATCAAGTGTGTTTGCAAGGTGTTTCTAGGATTCCCCAGTCAAGTTCTCATATATGGGCTTGCTATCATCCATAAAACAAGATTTAAATGCAATTTCATTGCCTCAACTTGCACAAGCATATTCAATTCAAACAAATGTGCTAATATACTTTTATCTAGGAGCTCTATGAAGAAATATCCCACTCCTCCATGACATAATTCTTTCGATTCTATCTTTCCTTCCAAGTTTAATCACATCCAACCCAAACCCTAATAAATTTTGGTATATTTAATAAAAAGCATCGCATTTCCATTCTTGATGTACCCTTGGCTAGTGTATAGTAAAAATTGTCACGTATACTCACTACAATATCAATATATAGATTAGGGCTTGGCAAGAAAAACTAGCGCAATCTATGTGTATTAGGAATTGTCTCTTTCATTTAAAACTCTTGGAAGTGACTTTCGTAAGGATTTAAAATCATTCCCTGAATACATATCATTACACTCTTTGAAACTCACTTTTTGGCATCAATTGTTGTTTCATAAGAATGGTGAGTCCCTACTTTGCAATAAAATCACACATGGATAGACCATTATCTCCATTCTTGAATGTGAAATATCAGCATTGATTACATATAAAAAAAAGGCACATATTATATAGGAGGCAACTCCTTTTGTTCATCAACCAACAATTAGTTCTAACCACCAAGCTTTGCATTGCTTTTCAGTTTGAAAACATGATCAGGCCTGCATTACTTGACATGGCTTGTCAAGCAACATTGGGTCCAAACACCAAAATGGAACTAATATAGTCTGTTATAGTAACATAAAGGTGCTTATTTTATTATTGGGAGATAATCTCAAGAAGGTTACTATTATTCTCCCTAAAGTATGTCACATATTTCATAACACCTTCAACATTCTCATTCATCTTTGTTGCCGATGGTGTTTCCAAAGTAAGGTTCATATGCACACCATATGCTTTGCATAATTACATAAGTTAGTTAGAAACCATTTAAACAAATCTAGAAAATGTATCTCTTCCTACGAACTTATTTTGACACCCCTCCATATGACCTTCATTCTCATATTCACATGATCTAGATCCTCTAAATAAACTCTCAATTCCCCATTGAATGCATATATAGAAAGCCCAAGAATTATTCATAAATAAAATTTCCTAGTGTGAGATAGATCGCACTGTTGGAAAATAAGGTAGGTCATTTTGAATGTACATAGAAGGTCACATATGGAGAGAATGATTTATCGAAGAAAATATGACTAGTAGAGACTGTAACAAGAAATGTGATTTGGAAAGGTCCCATATTTGTAATTTGTTCAGGTCACATTTGAGGTCATCTTGTTGGGGCTCAAAAATTTGATTTGTGATCTAAAGAGAAGTTGCATGAGAGGGAAGCAACTTGGGGAAGTCACATAGTCACATTTCAAGGTGCATAGATAGAGATTTGCCTTGCGGATTTTTGATTTGAAGTCCTATATTTGATGAGGAGCTTGAGTTGTATCCTTTTGTTGCTTCAATTTGGTTATCATTTTCAGCCAAAGATGTATGGCCACTAGTGTTCATAATATTGCAAACGAGATAGGAAATAAATCTCGCAACACAAATTCTCTACCAACGAGCATATATAAGTACCCGAAAACAAAAACTATGGCTTGACATGGACCTCACCTAAATGACTGTATAGAGAGATATCAATGACAACAAGAAAATTATACAAACCAACAAATTTTTCAACAACAAGAGGCAATCCTCATAAAGAGCCATCCCTTAGATAGTTCATGAAAATATCTACTAGGGAAACTAGTCGACCTTGTCTACTTCACAATGCATCAAACATGCAATCAGTATCATGTTTAATGAATATTTTGGATAGAAGGGCTCGATCCTTGATAGTTCTTTAATTCTTCTACCACTCCTTGATTTTTCCAATGAATTGTGACAAGGGAGGGATAAATTGTGATCTCAACTTATCACATGCACCTAATGAAGTGAAGTCACAATTTAAAGGTCAGTTTGCATAGGCAAAAAATAGATCATATCAAAATTTTTAGCTATATTGGTGAAGCTTTGGAATGCAATTTTTCAACCTTGCGAGTTGACATATTGATCTAGAAACAAATCTTGAAGGGAAGTTGATGCAACTATCCAAGTCACATTTTAGGAGTGTGACTTAATTCATAACACATTGGAACCAACTTGCATTCACTAATGAAATGGAATTGTCATTTTTCCAATAATGGAAACTAACATCAAAACTTATATTTAAGCTTGGAGATGTTCCTAGAGTGCCTATACACAATTAATGTAGTCATTATCCTCAATACATTGCATTAGGAGTCTTAACCTACCACACTAGTAAATATGTCAAGTGTTTGCATATGTGATTTTGTAATGGTACTTAGTGATATTTCAATTAATCTTTTAATACAACCCTAGATATGTTGCATATGCACAATATTATTGATGCAAAATTCCTTTAACACATTTGGTATGTGTCTTGAGTAATTTCAACACATCATTGCAATGATGCTCTCAACGTTGCTTCCACTAGAGTTTCACAACATGGTTTGAATTGCATGTGTTAAAATGGATGAATAATCTTCTACCTTAATTATGTATGCTAGAACTAATGGAGAATGGTCAAAAATAACGATTTGGTCTCCAATGGCACTATAACAACCCCTCGTTGATTTTCCATGTAAATAAAATAAGACCAAGGTCATGGTCCATGTATTCCAAGTAGAATATTTGTAAACTCTATAATGGGAATCACTTGTGCTTATTTATGTCTATGGAAATTGGCGAAGGCAATGACAATGAAAAAGAGGAAATAATTTGTATTTTATTATGAAAATAAAGGAAAATAGGAGAAAAGGAAGGCCAAGACACACAAATTGAACAAAAAATAGAGATCAATAATAAAAAGACACCAGAGAAACATTTTCTATCTTTCTGATAGTTTGCAGTTGAGTTGTTTGGAAGCACAAGGAGACAATTTGATCAACAACTATAGTTGGATTACTTTGTAAGTAACAAGTTACAAATTTGATCTCCCTAGTGATTTTTTGGATGTGTGTTATATGAATGTGGTTCCCTGGTTATGTGTTTTCATTGACATGGAGTTTTTCCTGGATTGATAGTGGTGTCAACCTTGCCTTTCCATTTTCTAGATAGCCATGGTTTTGTAGGTTTCCCACTTGTTGTTCTAATTGGTTCCCAGGTTCCCTATAGGTGTGGGTTGGAACAAACACACTAGAGCCTTGGAACAACTTGGGTTGAGTTACTAGTTCATGGAATTGAGAGGTTGGGACAAACACTCTAGAGCCTTGTCGATTGAGTTACTAGTCCTAGGAGTAATGGGATGGAAAAAATGCTATGGATCCTTGATTTAGTTATAGGTCGAGTCACTAGTTACTAGAGCCCTAGACAACTTGACAGGAGACTAATCTGGTTGATGCTAGTGATTTGTAGACTGTATAGGTGAGATCATTGTGGTTGAAGGCTTAGGTGGATTGAACTCTAGAAGCCCTCCTTGCTTTTTTTATTTTTATTTAACCCTTATGATTCCATAAGCATTCTTGCATGGGAGTGATTGGATGAAAATTGACATTTGGTTTAGCTGAATCTATGGTTGGATGGTACACAAAAGTCCCTAACTTGGTTGACACTTTCATTCATCAATATCAAATATTTTCCTATTTTGATCTATGAAAAGTTGTATTAATTATGATGATGATTTTATGGCTAATTTTCCATCGTCTCTATTACAATTTTATGCTAGTTATATGACATATTCTATCTTTGTCTCTTGTCACGCACAGTCTAACAAGTGTTGTTGCATCTAGGTAAAGAGGGATTAGAGGCTTTCTGGTGTTTCTTAGATGATCATAAGTTTATGATTAAATATGCATTCATGACATGTAGCTTATATGTTTATTATACATTTGATGAAATGAATACCATGGATTAGGCATGGGTAGGTCAAGTCTTTGTTCAAGTTTTGAATGGTTACAATTTTTAGCATCTCAGTTATGCTTCTTCAAAGTGATAGGTAGTTAGGTAGTTCTGAGTAGCGGTCTGAAGGCTAGCCCGAAAAAGTTGTTCATATCTTAGAACCGATGTCAAAAAATTGGAGTTTTTGGGTCATAACTAGATGGAAGTAGGACTATGGATGTAGTTGAGACCTCATAATTGCAATGATGTTTTATTATGCATGTAGTTGAGAGGATTCCCTTGTGAAAGAACTCTAGCTCAGGGATTTATCACATGGGGGGTTTGGAGGCTCCTGAGTTGTTTATAGTCCTTGAAGGATGCTTGTAAGTTGTCGACGTGGCAACACCACTTCCATAAGTAGAACTTGGAGGTTAGGTCATATCATAGTGACACTCATATCATGTTTACCTTGGCGATCTTGTGAATTTGGGTAAATGTGGGGTGTCATGGGTATAGATTGGTATTAGAGCTTCCTAGTTGAAACACTTAGACTAGATGGGATAAATCCATATGGTTATGCATTCATGTTAGTTTTCAATGTGTTTTTATGCATGCATTGTGATTGTTACAATTATCATGCATAGTAGGTTAGACATAAATCATGGTCATTATTGCAGTTTGTGTCGCAATGCTAATGTTGTTTTGCTACAATTTTGAGATGTTGATATGGTGATGTTATTATGTATATATATTGTGCTAATATGGATTGATTTTTTAGATGAGATATCCTCTCCTGAACTTCACACAAGCATGATTTTGATTATTTCTATATTTGGTTTATCTAACATGACTTGTTTGGAGGAGATAGAAGATCATAAATGATGACCAGACAATGGATTAAAGTTCATGTGACTCTCCTTATAGATCAATTGAGTAGCAAGGAGATGAGAATTCTCTTGATATAGTAGATACATTGACAATTTTGAAGGAAAATATTAGAAGTTTCAAGGTAGACAATAACAGGTTGATTGAGTCATAGGAAAGACTTGCAAGAGCTCAGGAAATGTAGGTAGAGGTTAACTAAGTGATCCATTAGAGACTATTAGATTTGGAGAGACAAGGATATTTAAGGATTGGTCATGGATAGGAGGAGAGGACTAATGGGTCATATGGTAGGAGGCCTTGAAAAAGATATAGATTTGACAGGGATGACATAGTAAGAGGTGGCAGATGGTTAGATGCACCTAACAAGAGAGGTAATATTCTTTGATTCTATTATAGTTCTGGTTCTAACAGACATCATCATCACTACTGCGATCATTGTTAGAGGAGGTGTGAGAAGAAATATTTTCCATAGGAGTTCAAGAAATCCAAGCCTTCTACTTTTAATGCAAATGTGAAGAAACAAGAAGATGCAAAAGAATGACTACTTGGGATGAAGAATTTTTTTTACTTATATAATTATTCATAGAATATGAAAGACAAAATATCAATCTTCAATCTCAAGGGAAAAGAACATATCTGGTTGGAAGATGTGAAGTGTGCCAGAGGCATTAAGGTAAAAGAGTTAATTTGGCATGAGCTTAAATGACACTTCAGGAACAAGTACTTGTTCCAGAGATATTATGAAACAAATACCAAGGATTTATATGAGTTGAATATGGTTTCTATGATAGACGAAGAGTAAACAACTAAGTTTTTGGAGTTGTTGAGTTATGTTCCCTATCTCTGTAACACCCTCCTCCCATACCCACCCAATAACCATGACAACTTGGTAAACAAGGGATGAGAGGTTACTATGATCATATTCAACCTCCTATGTTACTTTAAGGAAGTGGAATCGATGGAAACATCACTCACAGTCATCCAACATCATCAATAAAACTTTTAGGAGACAATCGAGCCACTCAAACAACTTGTCCCTAGGTCTCGCTATTGTTCACAATCTCTTAGGCCATAGTCACTCTCATGCTATGGGAAAGGGACAGACCAGTAACCCAAAGTTCCTCTCAAGGTCTTTCCTACTAGTGACTAGAGGCCAATGTTTCCATTTTTTTGCCAACGACCCTAGGATTTAAGCCACTTTTTCAGGCCCAGATCCCAGGCCACTACCCAAAATGGAGTGATAGCCTAGAATTAGTAAAAGTGAAAGGAAACAATGGTGAAAAAACAATAAGTACAACAATACCTTTATTAAATCCCTACTAGCCATGACAGGCATTTCGTCAAACATATCATAAACATGTAACCTACAGTGGTAAACAACAAAATTAAGTGTAGGTATCTCATGCTTATATAACAGTCGCTATGAACCATTGCTGCATCATGTCATTTGTTGCATTATCATATATTAGGACATAGATACACTATCCATCCATTTAAAAGTAAAACACATGCTGAGAGCCATAAGTAGATGTTTTCATAAAATATACATATAGCCAGCATAATAGGAACAAAAGTACCATAAACATACCAACCATCAAAATCCACATACAGATCAATACATTTCCACATAGAAATCAAGGGAATGCATTTCTGATTAATGAATGTAATAAACCAACCTGAGATGGGACTACCACATTCCACCCAACGATAGAATGGCTGAACCAAATCTCTCTTTAGCCATTCACCCCCATGCCATATTCCAAGCATGAATGTGGGACTCAAACCAAAAAAACTATAGGTTTTATCTCCATATGGAAATTACCTGCATACAAATTAAAACCTAGAAAATAAACAATGCAAGGGCATAACACATAAAACACATATACACAGAGATTTTCCCCTGGATCCCAAAACTAGGACTACCAGCTTGATTTTTCATTATGTTCCTTTCAATGTTACAATACATATTTATACATGTCGAAGCATCCAATACCATGGACCAAAAACCGTCACGTCCAAAACCATGGACTGAAAACCAAAGCATCCAAAACCATATGTGAAAACTCATGCAAAAAGCCATAGGTAGGTCCACCCAACCTAATATAGGGTCCAAAAACAAAATTTTCCTTGGCACTGCCTTGGACCCGATAGAGTGGGGTTACCTACTCCCCTCAAACCCCTTGTGATTCCCCCTACTACGCAATTGGTATAATGAAGGGGGGGCTTTTCCCCGCTTCTAACCCTCTAGTTAACTACGTGGGTTAGTCGTGGAAAGAATATAACACAACCCAACATAATCCCACTTGTTGTTTCTTTCCATGGGGGGCCACAAGAGACCTTAGTCATTTATTCAACCCTACAACACCCATTTTTTCTCTACACCAAGAGAACTTCTCAGAGCTTAGAGATTTTGTCAATGCATCTACAATACTCTTCAAAGTGTCCACCTTTACTAGCAGCACCCTTTTGTCTTCTATCATATCCCTCACAAAGTGATACTAAACATCAATGTGCTTTGCCTTTGAATGATATGCAAGATTCTTTGCCGAAAAAATTGCACTTTGGCTATGATAATCTATCCTTATAGCTCCATGTACTAACCCCATACTCAAACGCAATCTCTGTAGCCAAAGTGCTTCCTTCCTTGCATGAGTGGTTGCCATGTATTCCACCTCTGTAGTTGATAGTGCCAATACTGATTGTTTCTTACTCATCCAACTGACTTCACCTCCAACTAGGTTAAACACATACCCACTTGTAGATCTTCTCCAATCCGTATCTCCAACCCAATCTGCATCAACAAAGCCATGAATATCCAACACTCTGCCTAATCTTGGTCTTCCTTGGTAGCACAAACCATAATCACTAGTGCCACGCAAATACCTAAAAACCCGTTTCACTATTGTCCAGTACTCCTTCCATGGTTTTTACATAAACCTCCTCAATACTCCCACTGCATGTGAAATTTCTGGTCTAGTACAGATCATCACATACATTAGGCTACTGACTGCACTTGCATATGGAACACAGGACATGTCTTCTTCCTCTTCCTGTGTCTTAAGACACTGTTCAGCATATAACTTTACACCTACAGGAATAGGAACCTTCACTGGTTTACTATCCTACATATTAAACCTCTGCAATATTGCCTTAACATACTTCCTCTAGTTTAAGCAAAGCTTCCTCTTTATCCGATCTCTTTTAATTTCCATGCCGAAAATATAGTTTGCAGCACCAATATCTTTCATGTTGAATTTGGAAGACAAATGGGTCTTTAAATCCTGGATAATTTCTTTGTCATTTCCAACCAACAACATATGATCCACATACAAGACCAGATAAATAACATGGTCACCAAATAATTTAAAATACACATAGTGATCTTCTTTGCTTCTGGTGAAGAAAAATCCCTGTATAAATGTATCAAATTTTTGATACCACATCCTTGGTGACTGTTTTAACCCATACAAATACTTATTTAACTTGCATACCAATTCTTTCTTACCCTTCATCGCAAAACCTTTAGGTTTCTTCATGTAAATATCCGCTTCCAGATCCCTATTAAGAAATTTTGTCTTCAAATCCATCTGTTCTACTCAAAATCAAAAGCAACAACAACAGATAAAGTAATCTAATAGAAGTTACCTTGGCAAGAGGAGAAAAAATATCACCAAAATAAATTCCTGACACCTGGGAATAACATTTTGTTACCAACCGAGCTTTGTATTTCTCCACCTTTCCTTTTGCATTTGTCTTTTTCTTGAACACCCATTCGCTACCAATGGGTTTCCTTCCAGTCGAAAACTCCACCAGATCCCAAGCCTCATTTTTGTGCAAATATGCCACTTCATCAACCATGGCCTCTTGCTAGAGTTTTCCATCCTCTGAATCTATTGATTCCTTCACAGTTCTAGGATCATCATCAGTAATAGATAAAGAAAATTTTGAATAGAAAGTATTTGTACTATACCTTCCTAGCTACTTTCTTTCTCGAGCTGATCTTCTCACACCCGGAGTTTATGGTTCTTCATCTTCCTATTCCAATGATTCTAGCCTTCCTATCATCCCCCAAGAAGGCATCACCACCATCATATTTCTCATACTCGCAAAACCACTCTCTATGGGGAGTGAAGTGAAAGGATGCACCTAAGTCAATAAACCATGCCTCATGATCTATATGTGTACTTGAAGAAGCCAAGTACACATCCCCACCTTCATTTGAGGTGGTTTTCACCTCTTTAGAAGGAACATAATCAGATCCCTTTCCTTTATCAGGAGCTTTAGATTTACAGTCCCTTTTGCAGTGCCCTTCCTTTCCACATTTTCAGGACACCACCTCTATAGGATTTCCTAGAGATTTAGATCTCCCACTCGATGAATTATTTTTATTTCTGTTCTGGGACCGTCCTCATACAGATAAGGCATCACCATTCTAGCTCTCCATATTTTTCTGTCTGTCTCATCTCCTTCGTCAGAATGGATGAGACTATTTCATCCATCTACAAGGCAGTTGCATTTCTACCTATTGCAATAACCAAACTATCCCATGAATCTGGTAGAGAACACAACAAACTGATGCACTTATCTTCATTTAAAATTTTAATATCAATAGATGATAACTGACTTACCATGGTATTAAATGTGTTCAGATGCTCTATCACTGAGTCTCCATCTTTCATCCTCAGGTTATACTATTTTTCTCACAAGAACAATTTATTTACCATCCATCAAAATCCACATACAGAACAATACATTTCCACATAGAAATCAAGGGAATGCATTTCTGATTAATGAATGTAATAAACCAACCAGAGATGGGACTACCACATTCCACCCAACCATAGAATGGTTGAACCAAATCTCTCTTTAACCATTCACCCCCATGCCATATTCCAACCATGAATGTGGGACTCAAACCAAAAAAACAATAGGTTTTAACTCCATATGGAAATTACTTGCATAGAAATTATAAAACATAGAAAATGAACAATGAGAGGGCATAACACATAAAACACATATATGTAGAGATTCTCCCCCGAATCCCAAAACCGGGACTACCAGCTTGATTTTTCATTATGTTCCTTTCAATGTTACAATACATATTTATACATGTCGAAGCATCCAATACCATGGACCAAAAACCATCATGTCCAAAACAATGGACCAAAAACCATCGCTTCCAAAACCATGTGTGAAAACTCATGCAAAAAGCCATAGGTAGGTCCACCAAACCTAATATAGGGTCTAAAAACAAAATTTTCTAGGGTGCTACCCTAGACCCCATAGAGTGGGGTTACCTGCATGCCTCAAATCCCCTGTGACTCCCCCAACTATGTAATCGACACAATGAAGGGGGGGATCTGCCCCCCTTCTAACCCCCTAGTTAACTACGTTGGCTAGTCATGGAAATAATATAACATAATCCAACAAGAACCAACTAGGGCATACCGAGGCTAAAACACCTCACCCCCATCAACAAAAATTAGGCTTTATCTTAATCTATCCCAAATCACTAGACCAACACAATGAACACATCATAACAATATTTACCATGATCTTCACCCAATCACAAGGCCAAACAAGCGTCGATGACACTGGATTTCTCCACCTACACCATGAGGAATTTTCCTATCTCCTATAATCTCAGGATTTAATGCAATCGAAACCCAGATCACTAGGCCCTAAAATGAGACGCAATCTCAAGGCTTTACCACATATCCCAAACTTGGGATTACTAGACCCAATAGAGTGAAAACCACCTCATGGATTTACCGTATATCCTGGCATTCACTGACAAGGATTCTTAGGCCATCTGAGGCAAAAAGAAAAAAAATATGGCTTTACTGCAACCCATAGTTTGGCTCAAGGGTTTCTTGGCCATGTGTTCTATCATTTTGGAGATCCACCCCACTCAGCTTCAAATCCATCTGCAATCCAGCTCAGCCAAAACATGAGAACCACATCACACCATGGATATCTAGTAATGGCAAGGCTAGGCTGAAAACGTTGTCACGCTTGGAAAAACCCATTCCATGATATAAAACAACCACATGGAATGCCATGCATACCAATTATAGCAACAGAATTACACATTCAAGTTGATACCTTCTATGAATCCTATTGCAGCTACTTGATCCAACCTTTCCTTGATTGATCTTTGCTCTCTCTTGCCTTGTTTGCCTTTCGTGCTCCAAAGCCAAAATTTCTCCAAGAAACTCTAAGTGTCCAAAAGTATGAGAGAGAGAGAGAGAATAATGAGAGAGATCCAAAACTCAATTGACAAAAGGTTACAAACTAATCATGAGAAGCCTTTTTATGAATGAGGCCTCTATTTTCTTCATTTTCCATTATTTTCCTTCATTTTCCTCATCAAATGTAACCTCTGACCTTTCACCTTACTTTTCTCCTAATTTCCATTATTTTCATCAATAAATGTGCCAAAAATGCAATTTTTCCTTTTGAAAGCCTTAGCCATTTCCTTTTCCATTTTCCTTAGCCATAAACAAACAAATGGACACCCCCTAGGATGTCTTGCCCAACATTCATCTTGGAATAAGTGTCCCATCTATCATGTTTCTTGTTTTTAAATTTTATTACATGGAATTTTCACCAGAGTTGTTGTAAAACCCTCCCCCTTGGTGGACACCATCCTTGGTGTTAAATCACACATATACCTCAGCATCCCGTTGAAACAAAATATATTTCTCATGAAGTTTTATAACACAACTTGTTGCGGTATTTACAATGAAATACCTTCTCAAAAAAAAAAAAATCAGGACAACATGATAACATACCGCATAGTGGATGTTTCTAACATAACTCATGGCAGTATTTAAATCCATATACACATGTACATATATCAACATCACAAAAAATATATATGAAAAACATATACCACGTCATATATATCAAAACATATAACAAACACCATATCTAAGAATATACCAAAACACCATATCAAAGCATATACCAAAACACCGTATCAAAAATATACTGAAACACCATATTAAAGAATATACCAAACCAACGTATCAAAGCATATACCAAACCACCATATCGAAGTTGCTTTGCATCAACTAGAAAACAAGTAAGGATACATAGCCTACATCTGATCTGCCATCTCCCATGTAGCTTCATCGGCCACAAAGTGCTTTCATTGCACTTTAACTTGCTGGATTTCTTTGTTTCGGAGCATGAGCATCTTTATCTACAATATACATTGAGGCTTTGACTAGAATTCTCCATCTCATTCCTCCTATAATACAGACCAATCAATCACATGATCAGCATCCTTAACATACGTCTTAAGAAAATATACATGGAAAACATCATGGAATTTCACAAAACCATAGTTCCATCTTGGCAGAGGATCCAATCTACAAGGAGCTCTTCTTCATTTGATGCGCAAGTACACCTATTCCCCAACTTAGAACACTTTGAACAAATTGTTCTTATTTGCATAACTATTCTACATATCCTGTGCAACCTTTAGATTCTTCTTGATCACCTTCATTTCTTGTTGCATGTCTGCCAACCTATCTGGTCTAATCAATACACTTCTAACGAGATCACTCCAACTGATGGGAATGTTACAACTCTGCCCACGTAAAGCTTCAAAATGAATCATCCTTAATGATTCTTGATAACTATTGTTGCATGCGAGCTCTACCAAAGGCATATACTATTCCCACTTCCTTTGTTGATGCATCACATACATCCTAAACATGTCTTCCAATATCATATTAACCCTCTTTCTATCCATTTGTCTACATATGATAAGTTTTGCTAAAGGCCAATGCTTTAGCCAAACCTACAAATAACTCCTTCCATAACTTGGAAGCAAAATTTGTATCCTTGTCTGACAAAATATTCTTCAGAACACCATGTAGTCTCACTACATCTCTGATGAATACCTATGCCATTTCACTAGCTGAGAATGTAGATTGAACCAGAATGAACTGTACAACCTTTGTGAACCTGTCCACAATAACCATAATGGAATCATGTTGTTTCACTGCCTTCAGTAACCTTGTGATGAAATTCATGGAAATGGCCTCCCTTTTCCACTCTAGAATCACGATGAGTTGTAGCAGTCCACCTAGATGTTTACACTCTTCTTTCACTCGTTGATAGTCGAAACACCTTGCCACAAACTCTGCTACATCCCTGTTCAAATTTAGCCAATAGTAAAATCTTTTCACTGTTGTCAGTGTCTTCTGATAACCTAGGTGATCTGAATAAGGTTTCACACGAAACTCGCTCAAGGTCACCTTCTTAAGCTCAATGTTATCTGGTACATATATCATTTCTAAGAACTTGACCAATCCATCTGCTATAAGGCAATAATCCATACCCTTTGCACCTACACCTATACTTGTACCAATACCCTATTGCAACCTATGCATAATCTCCATATACCTAACCTCCTTCTGACCTGCATGAAGGAAATTATTGTGTAAGTTTGTCCTATAAGAGATGATAGCTGCCAAGTGATGTACATGTACTTATCTACTAAGAGAATATGCCACCCTTATTTATTTACCTTTGATGTACCTGATCTCGAAATCATCATCATTGAGTATGGCCAACCATGTAGCCTTCCTGGAATTTATATTTGGTTGGTAAAACAAATAACTCAACCTAATGTGATCACTCATAGTTACAAACCTCCTGCCAAGAAGATAGTACCGCCACATATTCAATTCACATATGATCATTCCTAACTCAATATCATGTGTTAGGTATTTCTACTCAAGCTCATTTAGTTTTTAGGACTCATAGCATACCACTTGCCCATCTTGCATAAGGTTTCCATTGAGCCCACTCTTGCAAGCATTTGTGCATACCAAAAACTCTTTTTCTGACTCTGCAATCTGTAACATTGTTGCATGTTTCAGTAACTACTTAAGTTTCTCAAAGCTAGCCTCACACTCCTCTACCCATTCTAACTTCTTATCTTTCCTTTGCAATGATGTGATGGGATAAGAAATCTGCGAGAAGTTCCTGGTGAACCTCCTTTAATATTCTACCACACCCATGGAATATCTTACCTCATCCACACTCTTAGGAGCTACGCACTACACGATGGCTCTTATATTCTCTATATCTACTACAATACCCTTCTTCGAGACCACATGCCCCAAGTAATGTACCTCAATCTAAAGAGAACTACACTTGTTGAACTTATCATGCAACTAATGCTCTCTCAACAACCTCAACGCTCCTGCTAAATTCTCTACATGATCATCCTCATTTGTATAATATACCAATTTATACTTAATGAGCACAATAACAAACTTATCCAAATATAGATGCAACACACTATTCATCAAACACATAAATGTAGTTGCAACATTAGTTAAGGCAAATGGAACAACAACAAACTCATAATGCCCATACCTGGTCTTGAACGCAGTCTTCTAAATGTCCTCTTCTTTGGTGTGGACCCAATGGTTTCCAGATCTCAAGTTAATCTTTGAGAACATTGTTGCTCCCATCATTTGATTGAACAAGTCATCAATCCTTGACAAAGAGTATCTATTCTTGATAGTCACTTTGTTAAACTACCTATATTTAATGCATAATCTAAGAGTACCATCTTTCTTCTTCACAAACAAGACAAGTGCACTCCAAGGTGATACACTTGGCCTAATGTATCGCTTGTCCAACATTTCATTTAACTGCAACTTTAACTCAACCAACTCAGATGTGATCATCCTATAAGGTGCTTTTTATGTTGGATCTACACCTTGCACTAACTCGATAGAAAATTCTACCTCACTATGAGGTGAAAACTTTGTAATGTCCTCAAGAAATACATCCTTGAAACACTACAAAACTGGGTACCCTCTCAAACATTTGCATCCTCAACTTCCTTACCCTTATGACTAGAAATGTGTACTGCAAATAATATACACCCTTTCCTGTGGCTACGCTTCACTTGCAGAGCTATCACCATCCTAACTGATGTGGATTTATTATTACCCTGTAAGACCCTTCGTTTCCGATTATGATCAAGACACTCAATAGTTTTTTCATAATAATCTACCTTGGTTCTATGAAGAAATTCAAGTAAAATGTGCAAGCTCTTACCCAATGATGAACTAGTTTCTTAATAAATGTAGCCAACTACACTAACCAAGACTCTGCATGAAATTCCTTACTCCAACCACACTTATCCACCAAGTCAGGAAAAATGTAGTTATAATTATATCTAAGGCCAATAAAAGTTGAAATAACTTCATCACAAATATTACCATCTATCTCAATGGTAGATGCGTAGTCTTCTTCCTTCCTGTTTCCTACTACTGCGTAGATGCGTGGAACACTCTAAACAACATCTCCAATGGCCCGTGCCTCTTGTGAATTGTATATCTGAGGCCTACCACTCTAATTCTATGGGCAATATCTCTTAAGGTCCTTGTTACTGCATGTCCAACACTCCAACCGACCAGTACCCTCACCTCTATATTGTTGCTGCTAATGTGACCCATGTCCTCGCTTGGCTGCATTAAACTTATTTTGTAGTGCCACATTCTCTTTCTCATGTGAATACGAAGGCCTTATCCTCCTAGGCTGCCATTTACATTTACCTTTATCCTTCCCTTTCTATCCATGTTGATATTCATTCTTACAATTTTATTTTCCATAGAAAATCTTTAGTTTCCCAATAAGTTCCTCTAGTAATCAAGACTCATCATACTCAATCTAATCTCTAAATTCTAAAAAGTAACTATCAATGCATACCTCAATAGTTCCAAAAACTTGTTCATGTACTCTTGATCTTCCACTGATCCCATCTTGAACTCATAAAAAAGTTTAGCCTTATTGTCATAGTACCTTGCTAAGAAGTACTTCTTCCTAAAAAGCCTCTTGAACTCTCGCCAACTCAAGTAATCTATCCTGGTGTCTTGGACCCACTTAACATCTTCCCACCAAATGTCTGCTTTATCTTTCAAGCTGAAGATTGCTACTCTAGCCTTCATGTTCTCTATGTAATTATGCAACTCAAATAATTTGTTAATCCCAAGTATCCAAGCCTCTACACCTTCTAGCTTCTTCATATCACCAACAAAAGTAGGTGATTTTTTTTTGTTGAATTCATCTGAAAAATATCCCCTATCATTCCTCCTATAAGGATGATACCGATGATGATCATGATGCCTATTAGAACCAGAACTAGAATAGTACTTATACTCACTGCCCATTCTATCCATGGTGTCCAACAACCTCACATCTCTCATTGTTTCATATCTATTTGACCTGTGTTTACCAGGAGACCTATTGGCATATGCCCCATTAGTTTTATCCTCCTCTCCATGGCTGATCTATAGTGGCCCTTGTTGTTATAAGCATAACAAACTCTAAAGAAGTATAACATTAACCTCTACGTTCTTCTCTTGTGCCTACATGATCCGATCATTGTATTGCTTACATCTCCTTATATCTCCCTCCAAACTTCTCAATGTAAGTCCCAAATTGGAAGATTTCCCAACACCATATTTCTCTTGAGATTCATAGGGAAAGTATTTGTAGTTAACCATTTTTCTATCCATTTGATCTCTTTCTTGCAATCCATAATATGTCAGATAAACCATATCACAATAAATTAACGTACCCCTATATAGCTCGAGGAGGACACCTTGCCTGCAAGATCGCCAAATTAACATGATACATGTATGAAATAGACATAATAGCATATAGACATATAACAAGTAAGTGCATCAACGCATACACATCATTCTAGCTAGGGTCCAATCACCAAGGCAAGGTCATCTCAACAATGCATGTTATGACCTCATGCATGACAACAACCATTACTCCATTATTCACATTACCACATGCAACCAACAACATGCATAAGCCATTCCTAATCAACTACTTATACGCATAGATGCATGTAGTCGAGCATAAGGAATAGATTCTTGTAATCAACCTACAAAATTGATACATGTAATCAACATATTCAAGAATTTAATGCAAAATACAACAATGTAAGTAGGCGACATAAGATTAACATGGAAGCAACATATAATCCATATCTAACCAGTCACATACTTATGACAAATACATTCTGAAGGATCAATATCAACTTGTCGATAATAACCATACTACAACCATAATCAATCATCAAGACAATGCAACAAGCACATGAAATGCAAGTGTAAGAGACACATGAAATTAACATGCACGGGTGACCAACACACACCACCCATCTAGTCCAACAATTGAACCATGATTTGATACAACTCTCTGACAACATCCTCCCATATCCACCAACGTAACCATGCTAACTAGGTAAACATGAGCCAAGAGGCTACTATGATCATAATTGACCACCTATGTGGCTTTAAGGAAGTGGAAGCAATGGAAACATCACACACGGTCATCCAACATCATCAACAGAACCCTCAAGAGATAAGTCATCCACTTAGGCAGCTTGTCCTTAGGTCACAGTGATGTTCTATATCTCTTAGGTGATAGTCTTCCTCATGCTATGGGTAAGGGAGTGATGAACAACCCAAAGTCACTCTCATTGGCTTGCCTGCCAGCAACCAGAGACCAAAGTTTCTAGTTATGTGCTAGGAACCCCAAAGATTAAGCCACTTGTTTAGGCCCAAAGCTCAGGAAATTATCTGGAATGGAGTGATAGGTTAGAATCTATAAAGATAAATGGAAACAATGGTGCAAAAACAATAAGATGAGAAAGACCTTTATCGGAACCCTACTAGTCGTGCTAGGCATTTCATCAAACATATCATCAGCATGTAACCTACAAGTGCACACAATAGAATTAAGTGTAGGGTTCTCATACTTATCTGAGAATTTCTATGAACCATTGTTCCCTCATTCTGTTTGGTGCATTATCATCTAATATGCCATAGATACACTATCCATTCATTTGCAACTAAAAACATTCCAAGAGCCATACATAGCTACCATCATAAAATATACATATAAGCATTATAATAGGAACAAAAGCACCATAAACATATCGGCCATCAAAATCCACATATACATCAATACGTTTGCACACAGAATTCAAGGGAATGAATTTTTCGTTAATGAATGCAATAAAACAACAAAATATGGGACTAGTACATTCTACCCGACCATAGAATGACTGAGCCAAATATCTCTTCAACCATTCACCTCTATTGCATATTCCAAGCATGCATGTGGGACTGAAACCAAAAGAACCAACCAAGGCATACTGAGGCTAAACCATCTCATCCCCATCAATAGAAATTAGGCTTTACTATAATCCATCATGGATCACTAGGCCAACCTAATGAGCACATCATAACATGCTTTATGTGATATCCACCCGATCACTAGGCCAAACAAGAATGGATGCCACTAGATTTCTCCACCTATGCCGTGAAGAATTTTCTTGTCCCCTAGTCTCTCAGGCTTTACCGCAATCCATACTGGGATCACTAGGTCATAAATCGAGATCCACTCTCTAGGATTTACTGCATATCCTAAACTCATGATTAATAGGCCCAATGGAGAGCAAGACACCTCTTAAATTTTCCATATATCCTGCAATTCACCGAAAAGGATTCCTTGGCCTTCCGAGGCAACATAAAATCTATATTTACCACAATCCACAGTTTTCCTCCAGGGTTACTAGGCCATGTGTTCCATCATTTTGAAGATCCACCCCACTTAGCCTCAAATCCATCCGGCAACCCAACTCAACCAAAACATGATAACCCCATCACACCATGGCTATGAAATAATGGAAAGGCTAGGCTGAATACACTGTCATAGAGGCAAAACCCATGCCATGATAGAAAAGAACCACATGCAATTCCTTGCAGGCCAAATCTATCAAGGAAAATACCCATGAAAGTTGATACCTACAATGGATCTTGTTGTAGTTTCTTGATCCTACCTTTCCTTGCTTGATCTTTTCTTTCTCTTGCCTTCTTTTCCTTTCTTTCTCCAATGCCAAGATTTCTCCAAGAAAAGTGTCCAAGATTATGATAGAGATAGATAATAATGAGGGAGCTCCAAAACTCAACTGAAAAAAGGTTAGCAACTAATCCTCAAAATCCTTTTTATGAATGTTGCCTCTATTTTCTTCATTATCCATTATTTTCCTTGATTTTCCTCCTCGCATGCAACCTGTGACCTTTCACCTTCCTTTTGTCATAATTTCTATTATTTTGATAAATAAATATGCCAAAAATTCCAATTTTCCTTTCCAAATCCTTAGCCATTTCATTTTCCAATTTCCTTAGCCATCAAAAACCAAATGAACAGTGTCTAGGATGTCCTGCCCAACATTTAGCTTAGAATAAGTGTCCCATCTACCGTGGTTATTGTTTTTTAACTTTTATTACATGGAATTTTCACCATGGCTATTACAATATCAAGGATTAGAAGACAAAGGTCCAATTATTCATCCATGGATTTCCTCTATAATTTATAGATTATATCGAGTATGATGAGCCTCATTTATTGGAGGAAGTCATTGTGAAGCTAAAGCATTGTTATGAGTAGTGAAACTGCAAGCTTGAACCTAAGAAGGATTGGAAAGGTATTGATAATAATAAAGGTAAGTGGGAAAAGAAAGAAGGAAGACCTCATGATGCAGGTGATAAGGAGAACGTAGCATCTTATAAGAAGTTCAATGCAGTTGATAGAAGACATGGACCTCAACATGAGGAGTAGAATATGGGTGATGGAAAGAAGCATTTGTAGTGTTGTACTTGTGGTGGAGACCATCATCACGGGAGAGACTTTCCATCGCACCAGGGTGTGAGGCATTAGATTTATAGTGCTCAAGAGGCATAAATAGTTGGAGATGTTGGATAAATTATTCCTTGGATTTATGCAAGAATGGATCGTAGGGAGCTTAATGATCAGGCATCCATTATCACGATGGAAGGTAAGCTTTGTGATCAAGTTGTTTCCATTTTGATTGTCCCTATATATAACTATAGTTAAATCATTCTTGACCTAATGGATAAGAGTTCCTTAAATAAATAAGTTCATGTTGAATATTGGTTGTTGCACCTGGTAGAGGGACAAATATAAGAGTTCTTCATTGGGTGAGATCTTATGCATTTGCGTTGAATGGTATGCGTACATCAACACATATAAATGTGATTCCTTTGGGATAATACATTATTATTTTGGGCATGGATTGGTTGTTCATTCATAGGAATAAGGTAGATTGACATGACAAGGCTATCGAGTGCCCATATGATGATCGCGAAAGGATAATGGTCAAGGAAAGAATAATTCTACATCAATGTGAATGGTTACAACTTTGTAGGAAAAGTACAACTGTAAGAATGTATGTGTATTGTTTACAATTCATATTTCTAGTGACAAAGGGAATGGTGTTGAGGATGATGAAGTCTTGAAGAGGTACCCTCTTTTGCAGAAATTTTAGGATGTGTTTTCTACAAAGATTTCAAAGTTTCCTCCTCATAGAGAGGTGGAATTTATATTGAGTTGATGCTGGGAGAAATGCCAACATCAAAGCTATCTTACAGGATGATCACTCTATGATTGGTGCAACTGAAGTTGCAGCTTAAGGAGATGCTTTTTAGAGGATACATAAGACCAAGTGTATTACCTTGGGGTGCACCAGGTTTGTTTGTAAATAAGAATGATGGTACTCTTATATTGTGCATTGATTATAGGAAGTTGAACAAGGTGATGATCAAGAATAGGTATCCATTGCCAATGATTGATGACTTGTTCGATTAGCTGAAGGGAGCATCAATATTCTTAAATATTGATCTGAAATCCAGGTATCATCAGTTGCACATAATTGAAGTATACATCTACACGACCACATTCCATACCAGGTGTTAATGATCTAGCCACTTTCATTTTTTTAATAAGAAGTATATTGTGTCCTTACTTGCACAAGTCCGTGATAATGTTTATCGATCACATATTGATATATTCAAAGAATGAGGAATACACAGAGCGCACCTAGAAGCAATGTTTAGATTGTTGAGAGAGCATATGTTGTATTTCAATCTCAGCAAGTGCATTTTCTTTCAGTCTTAGATTCATTACTTGGGACATTTTGTTTCCAGGAAGGGGATATCAATAGACCAGAGAAATATTAAAACTATCATGGAGTGTTCAGCTCCTAGGAAAGTAGATGTGGTCAGATCATTCATGGGACTAGCAAGTTATTACAAGTGGTTGATCAAGAATTTATCCTAGATTGGCTATCCTATTATGTATTTGTGGAGGAAATGGAAGAAGTTTGAATGGATTGAAGATTTTGCAACTAGTTTTGAGTAGTAGAAGCATTTTCTTACAAAGGATCTAGTCTTGATTATTGTAGATCTTGACAAGGAGTTTATGGTTTGTACAAATTCTTACAAGGAAGGACTTACTAGAGTCCTAGTGTAGGAAGGGTAGGTGGTATGTTGTGAGTCAAGTAAGATAAATGAGCATGAAAGGAACTATGTGACCCATGATCTTGAGTTGGAAGTGATCATTTTTGCATTAAATATGTGGAGACATTCTCTTCTTGGCATGCAGTTCACATTGATGAGTGATCATAGTGGGTTGAGGTAGTTGGGTACCTTAGTGAGTTTGACCTTGAGATCATGTACATCGAGGGCAGGGAGTAAAGGGTTGTGGATGCTCTTAGTAGGAGAGTGTAGGTGAATCACATTTCAACTATGAGCTATTATGGGACAAATTTGTAGTCGCAGATCTTTCACTCAAGGCATCATAATGTCAGGTACCAATAGTAGAAGCAAATAATGTAGCATCAAGTTCAAGGTGATAGAGATGAGGAGTATCAACTCATGGTAGATGGCTTGGTCATATTCAGGAGCAAGATTTATGTGCTAGATAGAAGTGAGATCAAGAAACTTATCTTGAGGAGGTTTCATGTCAGGCCATATTAAGGTTGCCCAAGATATCAAAAGACTTTGACAACAGTAAATATGTTATATTATTGGTTGAAATTAGAGAAAGGGGTGGCTGAGTTTGTTGCGGGAGGATGGACTGTTAGTAGGTGAAAGTAGAGTGTAAGCATATATCTAGTTTATTACAACCTATTCTGATTCCATAACGGAAATGGGTGGTCATTTCCATGGAATTAATTATAGGTTTTCCAAGGAAATGGAAGCAAAATGATTCCATCATGGTTGTGGTTGACAGGTTGGGAAAGGTAGCTCACTTCATTGTTGTGAAGTCTATTAATACAGCTAGTAGGGTAGCTCAATTCTTCATCAGGAAGATAGTGAGTTTGTATGTTGTTCCCAAGGATATTACTTTAGACAAAGGTTCCAAGTTCACTTCTAGGTTCTGGAAGGAGATGTATGCAGTCTTGGTGATAGAGTAATCTTTTAGTATAGGTTATCATCCATTGACAGATAGAAAAATAGATAGGGTTAACCAGATTCTTGAGTATATGTTGAGGATGTATGTCATGTATCAACAGAGGAAATGGGAGGAGTACCTTCCATTGGTGGAGTTTTCATATAATAATGGGTATCAAGAGTCCTTGAGGATGAGTGAATTTGAGGCTCTTTTTGGGTAGATTTGCAATACTCCTATGAGTTGGAGTGGTCCAGTGAATAAGGTGTTGATTGAACTATATATGTTGGCTGAGATGGAGCAGGAGATACACGTTATTAGAAGTAATTTAAAGGCATCACATGATAGGCAAAAGAGTTATGAAAACTAACATCGAGTATTCAAGGATTTTTAGGTTAGGGAGCATGTGTACTTGTGTATCAAGCCCAATAGGAGCTCCCTGAGGATTGGACCATGTACCAAGTTGGCACCTCAGTGTTGTGGCCATTTTTATATCCTCTAGAGGATTGGACTGGCAACGTACTCAATTTCAGTGCTTCCAATAGTGAAATTCCATGATGTTCTCCACATTTCATTGCTTAAGATACATGTTCGGGTTGTTGATGACATGATTGATTGGTCTATATTGCAGGTGTAACCAGAGGGAGAGTTCTAGTCAGGACCTTAGTGCATTTCGAAGTGGAAACAACTCATCCGTCGGAGCTAAGAAATCAATTAAGTTAAATTGAAATGCAAGCACTTTGGGCTCAATGAAACCACATGGGAAATGGCTTATGAGATGTAGACTTTGTATCCTTCTTTATTTGTTGGTTCAGTATATGTGTTTCATTTAGGTGTTTTGGTTTATATTTATATATATGCATATGTTGTTATATAAAATACAATGTGTTATGTTATAAAGCTCCAATAAGAAGTATGCTCTAAATACAACATTGAGTTGTTCTATAAAGCTCCAATAAACGCTACGGTGTTCATGGTTTCAACAGCTTTGTATGGTGTAATTGTTGCAAAAAGTTGCATTATAAAGCTCCATAGGGAGTATGTGTTTCTAGTTATAAGCGACATTGAACACTGAGGATGGTGTTCGCCCAAGGGGAAGGGTTTGTAACAACCCCTCATTGGTTTTCTACGCAAATAAAATAAGACGAAGGTTGTGGAAAACATATTCCAAGATGAATGTTTGTTAAACACTTTAGTGCGAATTTTTTAGGAAACTAGCTCATAAAAAGATAAAAAGGATAGATCAATGCCTTAGAATTTAGCCTCTTCGAGGGGGAAACCTCCTTCACATTACACAAATGAACAATTCTTGGATGATACAAATGACTAAACCTCACTTCTATATATAAGAGTCTAAGGGGTCACAATGTAATCAAGCCGACATAACAATAATAACATAAGGGCACAAAAATAACAATAGTGGGTTTCTATGGGGCATACTAATAACAATAAGGGGAAAATAGGGGCACAATAATAACAATAAGAGATACAATAGTAATGGGGAAATCACTAGTATGATAGGGGCCTAACATGCCCCTCTCCTTCCGAAAGGCGTTGTCCTCAACACTTGAGTAGCTCTGGATGCTTCTATATAAAATTCTCATCCTCCCATGTGGAATCTTCAGTGGATAAGTTCTTCCACTTGATGGGATACTCTAAAATTGATCAATTTCATAGCTATCAAGTTCATGTTTCTATGACTACTTCTAGTTCTAATATGATTTTTCCTTCCTCATCAAGTTCTGGAAATATTGTTTGAACTGGCACCTTGTCATGATAACCTTCTCTGAACATGAAACATGGAAAACTAGGTGCACTCGAGAAGTTGTAGGAAACTTCAATTTGTATGCCATGGTACCAATCTTTTACAACACCTTGTATGGACCATAATGCTTTGGTGATAATTTATTATCCTTCCTATCTTGCTTGAGGGATGTTTGTTTATATGGTTGTAGTCGTAGGAATACCGAGTCACCTACATCAAAACTTCATTATATTTTGAGCCAAAATGAGGTTATCCTTTAAGAGTTGCAAAACTTGTTGTTGATGCTCGATGTGATGTACCATTGCATAAACCTTATAATTTTCTCTTAAATATGATGTGATGGATGGTGGATGATATCCATAAAGTTCCATAAATGGGGTCATTTTTGCTGCAATATGGAAGGAAGTGTTATACCACCATTTCGACAAAGGCAACCATTAGACCCATTATGTTTGTTTATCAGATACAAAGCAACGAAGATATCCTTTCAAACATTTGTTTACTATCTTAGTTTTCCCATTAGATTGAGGATGATAAGATGACCTATGAGCTAACTGAGTACCGTGACAAGAAAATAAGTACGTCCAAAAATTTCTAGTGAAAATGGGATCTCTGTCACGTATAATAATATTGGTCTCCATGTAGCTTTTGAATTGTTTCCATAAATGTAGTATAAATTGTAATGGATTGAAATGGATGTGATAATGCACAAAAGTGTGCATACTTGGTAAGTCTGTCAACTACCACAATGATGACACTCTTTTGTTTGGACTTGGGTAAACCTGTGATAAAATCCATTGAAACCTCCTCACAACATTGGCTTGGAATGGATAAAGGTTGTAATAGACCTGGGGTCTTACTTGTTTCAACTTTATTTTGTTGGAAAACCAAACATTCCACCACAAACTTTTGAATATCTGATTTAAGGCCATCCCAAAAAAATTCCTTCTTAACCCTATGGTAAGTTTCTAAAAACCCTGAGTGCCCTCCTGAGGGAGAAGTGTGAAATTCCATAAGAATCTTTTATTTGAGTTGGGAATTCTTACATAGGTATAAGCGATACTTGTACCATAAAGAATCATTTTTCGAGATAAATGGATCAGATGTACTGGGACCTTCTTTTAACTTTCAAATGAGTGCCCACACTTCTTCGTCATTCTTCCATTTCTCCCTTGCTTCATTTATCCAATTTGGTTGGATAATAGAAATGGTGCAAAAAGTGATTCCACAACGTCATCCTTTCTAGAGAGTGCATCTCCCACAATATTTTGCTTCCCTATTTTGTAGATGATTTCAAAGTAATAACCCAACATATTTGGGACCCTTTTTTGTTGCTCTTCAAAGGATAATGTTTGTTCTAAAAGTATTTAATATTGTCATGATTTGTTTTTACCTTGAAGTATCTTCCCATTAGGTACGGTTGCCATTTCTTAAGTGCATGTAGTATTTCCAGCATTTCCTTTTCATAAATAGCTTTGTGTAAATACTTTCCCTTGATTCGATGAATTTTAAAAGCAATGGGTCTTTCATCTTGCATTAAAAAAGCACCAATTCCATTTCCTGAAGCATCACATTCCACAATAAAGGTTTTTGTGATATCCAACGTAGCTAAGACCGGTGCTTGGTACATTGCCTCTTTAAGATGTTCGTTGGCCTTTGTTGCTTCTAGAGTCCATGAAAATGAAACTTTCTTCAATAATGTTGTTATAGGTGTTGCTATTCTCCCATAATTCTTAACAAACTTGTGATAATACCTTGTCAACCCAAGAAATCCTCGCAAATGCTTTATGGATGTGGGGATTTTCCATTGCTTAATGGCTTTAATTTTTCTAGGGTCTACCTTAACACCTTCATGAGATACAATATGACCCAAATATTCCACCTCTTGTACTCCAAAAAAATATTTGGAGATTTTTGCATATAATTGTTTCTCCTTCAATAGTTTGAGCACCCTACCAACATGTTCACCATGATCCTTCCAAGACTTTTTATAGATTAGTATATCATCAAAAAATAATAAGAAAAAATTTCTAAGGGTTTGAAAATGGAATTCATGAAACCTTGAAATGTAGAAGGTGCATTGGTAAAGCAAAAAGGCATGACCAAAAAATCATAACAATCCTCATGAGTTGTAAATCTTGTTTTTAGAATGTCTTCAGTCTTCATTCTGATTTGATGGTATCCTAAATGAAGATCCAACTTGGTGAAGTAAATTGATCCATGCAATTCATCCAATAATTCATCAATGATAGGAATGGGGAATTTATCTTTAATAGTGAGCTTGTTGAGCTCCCTATAATCCACACACATGCGCCATGATCCTTCCTTCTTGTGTGCCAATACTATTAGAGTAGAGAGAGAACTTTGACTAGGTTGAATTATACCGACCTCTTGCAATTCTGCAACCATACGTTCAATCTCACTCCTTTGGGCATAAGGATTTCTGTATGGCCTGTTGTTTGGAGGAACACTTCCTGGAATCAAATTAATAGAATGATCATCATCATGAATAGGTGGGAGACCTTTTGAAGTCTCAAATACCTTGGAATGATTGCCCAAGACATTTTGGATATTTGGAGAAATAGATGATTTTGATGTGGGAACCTCTAGAGAACATAATTGTGCAATTACACCTTGTTGTTCCTTCTTTAGAATCTTTTTCATACCATTAGAGTTGATTACCTTTCTCAGTTTCCCTGCAATACCCCTTAATCCAACTTCCTTTCCTTTCGCACAAAATTTCATGAAAAGTTCTTGAAAATTAAAGGCTATTGTACACAAGGATTGTAGTCGTTGGACTCCTAGTACAACATCGACACCACCCACTAGAATGGAAAGAATTGGGCTATTAAATACATATTCTCCCATGGATAGATTGATATTATGGCACTTTCTAGAGAAATTTATGGTTCCTCCACTTGAAACCATCACTTGACACTCTAATGCTGGATATAGGAAGCAATTCAATTCCTTTGCTATCTTACAATGAATAAAATTATGTGTACTTCCCAAATCAATCAACACTATTACTTTTTTCTTCTTGATATGTCCTTCTATATTGATAGTTTGAGGAGTGGTAATTCCAGCCAATGCATTACAAGATATGGTCGAATTCATTTCTTCTTTATCTAGGGTTTGTTGCTAGAGTATATCCCATTCTTTTGACATTTCTTATTCCTTTTCTTCCTCCTCTTCACAATCTATGTAGAATAATTTCTTCTCAGCACACTTATGACCTTTAGTGTATTTTCTATCACAACTATAACAAAGCCCTTTTTCTCCTTTTTCTTCCAATTGTTTTGTTGTCAACCTTATAGGTTGTGGAAGGCTAGGGACAATAACACTTCCATCTTTATAGTTGTGAGTGGTAAGCTTCCTCTTTGCCATAATTTTTCTTTGCATTTTTCTTGCTAACCTGAATGCCTTCTCCAATGAATCATGTTAGGCGAACCTCGTGTTGGATATTATCCTTTAAAGTCCCTATGAACACATCAATCCTATGCTCCTCTAGAATATCTTTTACCCTTATGTTAAATTTTTGGAAGTCCTTAATGTGCTCCATCATTGAACCCTTTTGTTTGAGATTTATCAATTGGCTAAAAAGGTGTTGCTTTTTGTATCTTCATAATGTGCTATCATTTCTTCCATAAAAATTGCCCAAGTGACATTTGTTTACAAAAGAGAATTCATCAATACCATTCAAACTGATTTGGTTCCAAATATAAAGTTGCAATACGAACCTTTTGTGTGTTTTCACATTATGGAGATCGAAAAATTGCTCCATCTGTAGTATGCATGTTTCGAGATCCTTGCCATCAAACTTCCTCATATTGATTTTTAAAACATTGTGGGTCTTAAATCCAACATTAGAGTCTATGAAATCATGATTAACATTTCATTTGTTCTCATCATGAGTTTCCTTTACTACCCTTTTACCATTAGTTACTATTTCTTGTAGCAACTTATTCAAATTTATCTTTAATTCTTCCATCTTATCGTCCATGCCATTCAACTTAGCGTCCATGCCATTCATCTTAGCTTCTACGCATTTATTTAAACCATCCATATTAGCTTCCATGCCATCCATATTAACTTGCATGGCATTCATATTAGTTTCCATGCCACTCATCTTGGCTTCATTTACCTTTAGTGAGATTGCAATTTGTTGTACTTGGTCTTGTAATTTTGATATATCATGTTGCATGTATTCCTCTTCTTCACGAGTCATGCTCGAGATTTCAAGTTTCTTAATAGGTGTTTCCATTTTCTTTCTTCGGGGAATTAATTAATGTGAACAATTCTTCACAATTCCCTTTGAATTCCTTCAAAATATTTTTTCAAACCAATCATATGCAAAATTCAAAAAAACTACACACATTTTCTTCACTTTGTAAGGGCTTGATATTCAATCTGTTTTATCTCTGTAACTACAAATCTTGAAAATCTAAAATATCGTCTTGCAGTAGCCCTTTAAGTTCTCTTTTTAACTCCTCAAGTCTGATCAAGATTGGATTCTCCAAGGAAGAGTTATGCCAAACCTCCCACGGTGACCTAATCATAGAATAGTTCAGCAAATCAAACTTGTATGATGTGCCATGTGTCACTGTTTCAACATTAGTACTTGAAACTGATACGAAGAAAGCTACAATCAATCCTATTTCTGAAACTTCTTATGAAATTTCAATCTGATGCTCGAACAAAAGTTATCATGATTTTCCCCAGGTCGCCTAGTTGGAATGTAATTTGGGAGTTTGCAAAAACTCCAACTTCCTCAGATCATATCTCTGCAAATATAGCAAGACAAGATCTGAAATTTGGACCCGAATTTATTAATGACTTCGACCCAAATGGGGTTTTCTTTTAACTTCTGAAACTTCACAAAAAAATAGTTATAGTGAAAACTCCATGATGACCTATTTGGATGAGTGAAACCCTATAATCCAAAGCTTTTGATACCAAATGTTAGGAATCTAGCTCACAAAAAGATAGAAAAGATAGATCAATGCCTTAGAATTCACCCTCTTTGAGGGGGAAACCTCCTTTACATTATACAAATGAACAATTCTTGGATGATACAAATGACTAAATGTCCCTTCTATATATAGGAGTCTAAGGGGTCACAATGTAATCAAGCTGACATAACAGTAATAACATAAGGGCACAAACATAAGAATAATTGGTCTCTATGGGGCATACTAATAACAATATGGGGACAATAGGGGCAAAATAATAACAATAAGGGATACAATAGTAAGGGGGGAATCACTAGTATTATAAGGGCCTAACATAATCACTTGTGCATATTTATGGCTATGGAAATTGGGAAATGCATTAGAAAAGGAAAAGAGGCAATAATTAACATTTAATTATGAAAATAAAGGTGAGGTGAAGAGAAACAAATTTGCACGCAAGGAAAATTAGAGGAAAAATGGAGGCAAATGAGGAAAAAAGAGAGATCAATAATGAAAAGGAATGAAAGAAACAATTCCTAGCATTTTGATAGTTTGGAGTTGAGATATCCTGTCATTATCTCTCACATACCCTTGCATACTTAGAGCATTCTTGGAGCATTATGGCATTCACTTTCATTGGAGAAAGAAGGAAAGGGAAAGAAAGGAAGTGGAAGGACATAGTTAGATAAACATCTATAATGGGCTTACTTTGTAGGTAATAAGTTGCATTTGTGATATCCTTACTTATTTTTGAATGCATGGTATATGAATGTGGTTCCTTGGTTATGTGTTTTCATCAACGTGGAGATTTTTGTGGATTGATAGTGGTTTTAACCTTTTATTTCCATTTGTTGGGTAGCCATGGTGTCATGGGTTTCCCACTTATTTTTCTGATTGGTTCTCAGGTTCCCTATTGTTGTGGGTTGGGACAAACACTATGGAGCCCTGGAACAAGTTGGGCTAGCTCGTGGAGCCTATAGGTTGGTACAAACACTTTGGAGGATTGTGGGTTGAGTTACTAATACCTAGAGTCGTGATTTTGAACAAATACTTTGGAACCTCGATTTAGTTGTTAATTGAGTTACTAGTTCCTAAAGCTCTGCAAACCTTGGGTAAATATTAATGTTGTTGACGTTACTGATTTCCGTAGCATATATGTGATGTCATTGTGGTTGAGCATTGAGGTGGCTTAACCTTTGGAAGCCATGGTTATTTTTGTTTTGGTTTAACACTTAAGATCCCAGCTTCATGTTTCTAATATGGCACACGGGTGACAAGTTAAAAGATATATTTGGTTCATCCCAATCTATCATCAGGTGGTGCATGGAAGTCCCTAACTTGGTTGGCATTTTCATAAGATAATATGAGATATCTTACTATTTTGATCTATGAACATTTGCATTGATTATGATGGTGATTTTATGGCTGATGTTTGATGGTTTATATATATATATATATATATATATATATATATATATATATATATATATATATATATAATATATATATATATATATATATATATATATATATATAATATATATATAATTATATATATATATATATATGTTATATGTTGTTTCTATTATGTGCTCTAACTATGGTTCTTATAATGCTTTGACAATTCATTGAATGGTTGATGAATGCATGGTCTAAAAATTGTTGGCGCACCTAGATAGACATGGATTGGAGCTTCCTTGGTGATTCTCATATGAAATTCAGAATTTTATGATCAAATATGCATTCATGATTTCCGGCTTATATGTTTATTATATGTCTGAAACAATTTCTATCATGGATTAAGGATGGCTAGGTTAAGTCCTTGTTCAAAATTTGAATGTTTAGCATTGTTAGAATCTTGCTTATATTTCTAGAACAGTACGAGAAGTTTTGGGCAGGGATCTAGAGGTTAGCCTAAAAAAGTTGCTCAGGTCTCAGAACGTTGGCATATAATTGTAGTTTTTGGGTCATAACCACATGGAAGTAGACCTATGCATGTTGTTGGGACCTCATAACCACATTGATGTTGTGTTGGTTGGGCGTTTTCCCTTATGAAGAGAACTCTGACTCATGGATTGAACACCTATAGTGGTTTGCAGGATCCTGAGTGTTCTATAGTCCCTAACAGATATTTGTAAGTTGTTGGTGTGTCGACCCCTCTTCCATAGCTGGAACTAGGAGGTCAGGTCATATCATAGTGATAGTCATCTCATGCTCACCCTTGCGAGATTGTGAAATTGGGTAATTGTGGTGTGGTGTGGTTACAGGAGCATAACATTTTCATTAAAATAATTATAGTCATGCTTTTATATAATGTGGATCAAGGTTTTTGATGTGTCATATGAGCATACTATTGTAATTTCTTTCTAGTGTCATGATAGTTGTAATATACATTAGCAATTTGGCTCATTATGCCTTTGTTGATTGTCACTTCACTAGTCTTCAATGCCTTTTTCGATGTGCATATTGAAGACTCTGTGTTCGTTGTCCACTGGCAGCATTGCTTAAAATTTTAGAATGAATTATTGTAATGGTTAATAGCCCAAATGATTTCCATGGATTTCTCATTTCTAACTCATTGCATTCCTTTCTTGAATCTATACACACTCATTCTTTGTACTATTGAGGTGCCATATCTTCTAGGAAGATTCGTGATTGTTGTAACATGCATTGGTCGCATTAATATAACCACTTTATCTTCGCTTTTCAATGCCTCATGTCTTGTCAAGCAATTACAATGTTTCAAGAATGTATTGTAGTTAATGTGTTCTATATATGATTGTGTGAACGCATTAAAAAAAAGCTTCCCATGACTATATGTGATCATGTACATATGATGAGTAACCTTAATATGAGTCCATCAAAGGGATTTAATCCTTTGCATTTGACTTGGATCTTCCTCGATATTAATTCTTGTTGGCTTCTTCACAGTGTCTATCTATGGCTATTGTCCCTCTTGTGTTGTTCATGCACCATTATTTTGATGATGTGCATATTAACAATGTCATCTTTCTATAATATACATCTTTCTCCTTCCTTTCATCAAGGCACATACCATTTCCATTTAAAATTTCTATTATGCATGCCCAATTTTATTTTATTTGAATGCCCATCATGTATTAAAGAGTGTGCCTTGTCCCTAGGAATATAGTTGTTATTTGTTCATATTTGAATAATTTTGATTCTCAAATGGTGTCTTTTCATTGTTTAATGTAATAACACACCATGGTATCCAAGGGCAACTTTATGTGAAAACAATGAAAACTTTGCAATGGGAGCTATAAACTCAAAGTGTGAACTCTAGCCAAAAACCCAAAAAACATGAAAAATTCAAAAGAATAATGAAACATAAAATTAAAAATAAAAACAAAAATTAAAATAATTTAAAAAAAAAAATTAAAAAAACCAACATAAATAAAAATATATTTAAAAACATAAAATAATAAAATTAACATAAATAATAAGAATCAACATAAGTTAAAAAACAAATAACTGTAAAAATACAATTAAAAAACAAAAATAAAAATAAATAATAATTAAGCATATTAAAAAAATGTTTAGACAAATTTACTCTCTAAACCATAAAAAAATTTGACAAGGGAAACCAATGAAACAGTATAAATTAGTAAGGAAATAGAAAAATAAAAAAAATCTAACAAAAACTAAAAGAAATAAATAATAATAAAAACAAACAGATAAAAATAAAATTTGAGATTAACAAAAGAACCCAAAAATCTATTAATTAAAATAAAACATTAAAATGCAAAAAAATAAATAATAAATATATATATATATATATATATTTATATATTATATATATAATATATATATATATATATATATAATTATATTTATTTAAACACAATACAGTTTAAATTTAAAATAAAACAAAATGTTTTCCATTAAAACACCTTTTTTTTTTTTAAATATATAATTTTGTTTTTAAAAATAAATAACTTTAATTTTTTTAAACCATATTATTATATTTTTTCAAATTAGAATAAATTTCTCGCCTCTGACTACTCATGGGGTGTGGCCCTTGGCTGCGAACCTACAGAACTCCACCGCCTAGTTCCACACCCCCATAGGTGGCATGGCGGTGACACACAGCTCCACCGCCCAAGGGCGTACCCCCACGAGCAGTGGGGTGATGGTAGGTCAATTCCTGTGGCTTCGGTTCCTATGACTGCGTCCCCATGGGCGGCTACGTAGCCATAATTTTTTTTTTTTACTTTTTTTTTTAATTGAATAACATATTTGTGTTTAAAAAAATTAATAGTATTT
>APFE031424130.1:158401-272893 GCA_000404065.3 Pinus taeda | reverse complement strand
CTAGACCAAAGGATAAGAATGTTATCGGAACAAAATGGGTCTTCAAAAATAAATTGAATGAAAATGGAGAAGTAATTAGAAACAAAGCCAGACTTGTTTGTAAAGGGTATGTGCAGCAGGAAGGAATAGACTTTGAAGAAACCTTTGCTCCTGTTGCAAGACTTGAAGCCATTCGAATGTTTCTTGCTCTCTCAAGTTTTCAAAACTTCAAAGTATTTCAAATGGACGTAAAATCATCCTTTCTGAATGGAGACTTGGAAGAAGAAGTTTACATTGAACAACCAGATGGGTTCATTCTTGGAAATGACCCAAATCTTGTGTGCAGATTGAAAAAGGCTCTCTATGGGCTCAAACAAGCTCCAAGGGCTTGGTACTATCGCTTGGACAAATATCTTCATCAACAAGGTTTCTCAAAAGGTTCAGCAGATAGCAATATTTATATCAAAGTTGAAAATGATAAATTACTAATACTTGTTGTGTATGTAGATGACATTATTTTTGGCAGCAATGAAGAAGAGATGAGTCAAAACTTTGCCTTGATCATGCAGAAAGAATTTGAAATGTCCTTGCTGGGAGAACTAACATATTTTCTTGGTTTGCAAATCCAACAAAAAGAAGGAGGAATCTTTTTATCTCAAACCAAGTATCTCAAACAGATATTGAAGAAATATGGCATGGAAGATGCAAAACCAGTGTGTACGCCCATGGTCACAGGATGCAGTCTCAGTGCAAATGATGAATCTGCAGCAGTACATCAACCAACCTACAGATCTATGATTGGAAGTTTACTTTATTTGACAGGTTCCCGACCGGACATCATGCATGCAGTTGGAATAGTTGGAAGATTTCAGGCAAATCCGAAGGAGACTCATCTTCAGGCAGTAAAGAGAATTTTCAAGTATCTTCAAGGGACTCAAAATTATGGCTTATGGTATGAGATACAGATCTTACACTTCATGCTTATACAGATGCAGATTGGGCCGGAAGTGTGGATGACAGGAAAAGCACAAGTGGTGGTGCGTTCTTTATGGGTTCCAGACTGGTATCTTGGTTCAGCAAGAAACAGAGTTCGATTGCCCTATCTACAGCTGAAGCAGAATATGTTGTTGCTGCATCTTGCTGCACTCAACTCCTTTGGATGATGCAGACCTTGCAGGATTTTCAAATCGATTGTACTTCGCCTGTCTCCATCTTATGTGATAACACAAGTGCAATCAGCATTTCAAAAAATCCAGTCATGCATTCGAAGACAAAGCATATACCGATCAAATATCATTTTCTTCGGGAACAAGTTCTTGAACAAAAGGTCAAGTTGGAGTATGTTCCTTCTAAGGAACAAGTTGTTGATATTCTCACCAAACCATTGCCCAGGGAGGCCTTTGAATACCTCAGGCACAAGCTGGGGGTTTTTGATGCATCATCATGTTGAATCTCTTTTGATGGTTGTCCGTACAGGTTCAGGGGGAGCATATAATGCATTGTTGGCATTATGGAGGATGTGCAGAAGGAGATCTTGGAAGTAGCTACAATATGTCTCTATCTCTTTCATGGTCAATTATGGTTCTTCTTTACAGATCTGGGGGAGCATGTTCTTAGGGGGAGCATCACCCTTTGCTCTTGATGTCAAAGGGGGAGAATGAAGCTGAAGCTTTTGAGGTTTTGAGGTTGCCATCAAGTCCAAAGGGGGAGATTGTTGGCATTATGGGATTGTTGGCATTATGGTTCTGGTATGATGTTTCAGATGTTGTATTTGATGGCAACACCCATGGCATGGCTCTCATTTTGATAAAAATAAATAAGTACGCAGGAGAACATTTCAGGAGGCGTACCCGCAGGTATGTCATGCAGGGACCGCGTCCTAATACGTGGATTACCCATCCATGAGGTGCGTACCCCAGTGCACACATTCCAAGGCAGTTAAGCGCCCACACGTGGGGTTTCTCATGGTATTTAGCCAACAGTATTGGGTTATCATGGTTTTGGTCCGTGGTATTGTTTATTTTATTATTTTTATTGAGCCCCATGATCCTTGATTTGAGGAAGAACTAGCCTATATAAAGCAAAGGAGATCATTTGGCTTGAGCATCTTTTGAGTGATTGAATATCTTAAGATCTGATTTATTGGGTTCTCGGTTTTTTAAAAGATTGATCTAAAAAGGAGAAGTTAGAAGCGAATCTGCGAAGGGTGATCTCTTGAGCACAAGTTCAGATCTGAGCATCTGAGGTTATTTCAGCCCTAGTCCAAGGTACGCAGAGGTGCCAAAGGTTCAGTGCGTGGGTACGCAGAAGCGCCGAAGGTTCTGTGCGTGGGTACGCAGAGGTGCTGAAGGTTCTGTGCGTGGGTACGCAGAGGCGCCGAAGGTTTAGTGCGTGGGTACGCAGGATGACAGTGGTTCAGGTGCGTGCCCTCTGTAGCAACACGCGGTGCGATTATTCTTTTGGGTGTGTACCTGCTATGAAAGTACGTGGCGCGATTATTCTTTTGAGTGCGTATCTCCTGGGAAGTACGCGGCGCGATAGTGCCATTGGGTGCGTACTGTACGCAGATCAGTGAAAGGAGCAGTGCGTGGCCACGCTGTCCAGTAGAAGGAGCTCTGCGGGTATATGCAGAGAGGCAGAAGGTGAAGTGCGTAGCAACGCAGGCCAGTAAAAAGAAAAACCGTGTATCTATGTTAAGATCTTCTGTTGGTTGAATTTTTCTGTTGATAAGGTGTTCTGGGTTCTGTTCTGTTATTGTTGATCTGGTTATTGCAGATGACTGTATAATTTACATGTACTTGATGATCATTTGATGGATCCAGTTTGAAAATTTATGAAAAGTGGTCCTTGAAAAGAAGTAGGGGGTTGTAGCTCCCTTCCAGGAGAAACTGGAAAATGAGAGAGAGTTGTAGCTCTCTGCAGGTTGCAGCCTGCGTACTGGTAAAGGACTGCACCAGCACAAGACCATTGTAAAAAGAGTTTCTAATTTGAAAAAAAGATAGAGACATATTACAGCAGGTGGTTTTCACCCACATTGGGTTTCCACCTTATATCTGGTGTTCTTTGATGTGACTGTCTGCTTTTCTGGTTCATGCTCATTATTTGTGGTATTGTTATGCAAAAATAATTCAAAGTATAAATAAGAAAGATTTGGTAAAAGAATTAGATAATACTGATTCACCCCCCCCTCTCAGTATTATTGTCAACAATTATTTCGTGAGGATTAAGAATGGTGTGAAATTCAAATAATTATTAAATAATGATTTAACAATTATTCCAAAAATAGAATTAAGGAATAATAAATAAATAGTGATTTATTTAATTATTCCTAGGTGATTGTCCATGAGGTCTTGGATAGATGGTGATTGGGTGCTTTGTTAAGTTACTCATTGATATGAAGTCACGGTTCAATTCCCCGCCCTGATCGGGGTGATATATTGGACATAGTAGAGATTTATTCCTAACAAGCTTACAAGAACAAATTATTTCTAGGTGGTTTAGTCAAATGTGACAAGGAATAATTATCAAAAAATTATTTAATAATTATTCCTCCAGAAAATTAAATAAATAATGATATATTCAATTATTCTCATGGGGTTTTTTAATTTTAATCAGAAATAGGTTAATAAAAATGGTTTACTAAATTATTTCCCATGGTGAAAGTGATTTTTCTATAGCAAAATTAATTCTACATGGTGTATTTTGATCCACCTAGTTAGAAATGGCTAGGTGATCACTTTTTAGGTGATAATAGATTTCCTCCAAACGTATGTGTGTTATGAGAAAATCAAATGACTGAAATACCTTGTAGGTTACACTTCCATGAGACACCAAAGGGGAGTCATAGAGAGAGAGAGAGAGATACATTTGAAGCAATGCAAGGAATGATTAAGGAATGGAGGGGGTAAGACCTACTAAACTGATATAAGTCTCCTTTTATTTTGGACTACGTGATCTCAAATGTGGCAGGCGAGGCGTGCCTATACCCATTAATATAATTGTATACAAAGAATAATGGTGAGCCCAATAAAGTGGATCTAAGCTACAAACTACATGATATATGATATGCTAGAATCATTCGGCCAAAAATTAATATAATGAATCCCACGTACATAGTGTTCCTTGAAACATAGAGGCCAAGATTGAATACAATAACATCTAAGTATATGAGACATAGTTCCTCGCAAGCTGACATGCTGATGGGGGATCACAACCAAAGAATCCCTGCTAAACAGAAAAGGGTTCTAAAGATCTGAATGGATCATCTGAAGGAGACATACATGTTGTGGGTATTGCAAGCGACTAAAACTGAACCCCTTAAATTTGTGGAACTGCATCTGAGGCTGAATCAACAGCTATGGACATCTAGTCATGTGGGGGGCTACCTAAAGGGCCACCCCCTCATGAGGTTTGGAACATATCTCACACACTCGAGAATCACTGGTACAATCGTCTGGATCACCAGATCATCAAGTGTATGATTGTCAATTGTGAGATAATGCGCTGGCGTCAAGCATGTGAGAAACACCCAAGTCAAAGGTAAATGATGATTCCCTTTGATTGATCCAAGGTACCAAAGAAAGATGAAGGATGGAACTAAGGTACATCACCCTCTAGACCGCAGTTCTAGAATAAATGTGCTGAAGTCAACAGAAGAGGGCCTACCAAAGTTAAGGCAATGAGGAATTGTCAACAAACGCACGAGGGATCATAGTAAAGTGACTGGTGGAATGATACCATGGATGATGATCGAAGGAAACAATATGAGTGTCAGACTAAGCACTTCCCTTGTTAGATTATAATATTCATGGTTGAACTGGAAGCAAATTACTCGATTCCTGAGCAGATGGTAAATTACTCAAATAGGGGATTTTTAGAGATAGAAGAGTATAGATGGAGGCCAAAATGAGGAAAATAGGAGGAATACAATGCAAAGACAAATGGGACACAGTAAGGAGGATGCAATGGGACTCAGAACAAACTCCACGAATGCAGGGGTCACTCATCTTAGATGCTTTCAACAAGGGTGACTCGATGATTCTTCCAAGTGCGAGAGGCCCAGAGGGGACCATGAAAACATGAGTAAATAATGGTTACTCATGATGAAAATTGACGCATGTGGTGACAAGTACCAAGGAAAAGTGGTACCAAAGTACAGGGGACTCATATGAAGAAAATCAGTTTTAATTGGCGGCAAAGTGAAACCTTGTGGAAAAAATGGCTTCCAAGTGAAATGTCAAATTACCAAAAACAAAGGGAGAGCCATTAAATAACTAGTGAGAGATTTCCAACGGTGTTGATGGTTCATCAATCCAAGCTATGGTTTGGTATAAATGGGCATGGAAAAACTAAGTTTTTTCCTATAAAAGGGATTCTTACCCCCAAATCGAATTCATTTTCATAGTGAGTTGTTGGAGAATTCATAGAGGAGGAGAAGGCCCTAAATCTTGATGATATCATAGTGGAAAAACTAACTGTTGGAATTTGGATCTATGACTATCAAGTAGGTGGACTTACTTGTCTAAAAATGACCTTAATGCTTCATGGAAGGATTTTTCCTGGTGAAGAATTAAGGAATAAAGAATATGAGATTCCCATCAAGTCAAACATGAGGAATGGGTGGTATGCGTGGTATCATATAGAGTGGAATATTTGAAGATATGGTATCAAACATCTACAATATGTGATGTGAATATGTCTCACTGGAGAGGTTGGTAGGACAAACTATCCAATGAAATGAAAGGATAATCAACCATATCTAGATCGGTGGGGTCTAGGCTAAGACTTATATCAATCATGTGAGAAAGGTGGCTAGGGGAAGGCATTCCTCCAAGCATGAAATACTTCCCCCTAGCATGTGTGGTGGAGGGGACTGATCGGGTATGAAAAGGAGGGAATGATGCCCCCCTATATGGATAAGTTTGTAGAGTGCCATTATGTTCCAAATGATCAAATAATGGATTCGAGTATTTAGCCTTACTGACATAAGATCCTGTAGAGGATAATGAGGAGATGTAGGAGAATTTGTGCCACCAAATTTTGGATGGATGGATATAGCATGTTATGGACATGCCAATGTATTTAGAATAGTGGACTCTAAACACATTTTGATGATGTGGTTTTCCATTTTTTATGTTATGGGTTTATTCTTATGGGAGGAATGGATAGATACCATTAGAGAAAGGAAATGGTGGATTACCAATCTCATTTGGTATTTCATATATGAGTCAAATGGACTAAATTTTTGGGTTTTCATACATGGTGTCACTATACCAAAGAGTGACTTCGAATATAATGAACTGATGCTCACATAAATGATGCGGTGGTTGAACAACAACAATGTCTAAGGGACTGGGTTGTTGATGTAAGATGGAGGAATGATTAAGTGGATCATCCTTAGAGTGATTTGAAGTGATATGAGACTCTATAGGTTCTTCTAAATGGGGAAGAATAATGGTACTATAGTCAACACTACCAGATGCACTAGAAGGGTCGGGGAGAATTTCTTCATTGGGACTCTCAAAAGTGGATGCCCCCTTACCCAAAAATTGGGTGTCAATGTAATGGACACAAGGTGGATGTGGATAGAATTCATGGGTTCTAAGTAAGGGATTTTTTAACCAATCAACCTCATCATACATGAAGTCTTTAAACTCCACATCATATTGATCATGGGTTTGCTATAAAAGGAAGTATGCACGATGGTGCATATCACCCCAAGGATAATTAGGGGTTGTCATGTCTTCCATGATGTCTTCATTAGAATGGAATATGGGAGAATGGGAGGAAGACAGACCACATGATGAAGAGGAGCTACCAAAGGCATCTTCATGAGAGACAAGGTTCACATACACATTACCAAGGCTAAGAGACCGGTGACTAGTAACTGTGACATCTACCGATGTTGAGACCGACGTGTTTGTCAGAGAAGGTTGAACAGAAGAAAAATAGGATAAGTCAAGAGAGTCCCAATATATTGATCCCATTGATGATGATAGGTAGATAATAGGAGAAGTACTATCCATTATCTCGACATCAGGAGGAGTGCTCACGATGGCTAATTGAGAGACCTCTTTCTATGGAATAGGAGTGGGACTAGAACCATAAGTATAAGTGAGGTGGCGTCACTAAGAGAAGCCTATAATTTGCGAAGAACTCGAAATTTGTCACGAATGTCCTCAAGACAGGGATAATGATGAGAATAATCATCATAATTATTAGACAAATCATAGGGGTGATTTGTGCATAATCTTTTGTTCTTCTTAGCTGACTTGGGTAAGGTGACATGGACTTTAGGAATGTTAGAATTAGGAAAGGTATTAGAGAGCACATTCTTGATATGAGGGATTTTAGGACAATTATTGGTGGCATTACCAACAGCAACACACAAAGCACATGTAGGAGTAGGCTTTGGTCGCTTAGGAGGAGCTAGAGTTGATTGGGGTGCCTTGTCTTTGGTTCCGTTTTTTCTGGGGATTTCCCCCCTCACCATATGCTTTCACAATAGGAATAGGTCCTTATTGAGGTTTCTAAGGAACTAAAGCAAAGGAAGGGGTAGTGATGATAGGTTGAATAGGGGTCAAATATGTATTAGGTTTGAGTTGATTAGGTGGAGTGTTTGAGGGAGGATAAAGGTACCTGATTGGGATCCCCAAAGTAATGTTAGGTAAACTTAACAGATCCATGATAGGTGTAGAATAAACTCCTAGGGGTGGAAATAAGAATGGTATCTAACCCTAATATTCAAAATAAGGAGTTTGGTAATATTTTTGAAGAGAAGAGCTCTACAACCTAGGGTTTCTGAACGTCCTTGCAACGACACAGTCTGAACCCTCTTTGCCACTGCCATCCGTTTGCCCTCCCCATTGTGACAGCAGACTCCGACATAGGTCACTCTGCAATGACATTCCCTTGGGGGGGCCCTCAAAGCCTTCCCCTTCAACCATAAAATATCCTCCAACTAATAACTCAATAATGACGACGGGTCCAAAACATGAAGACTCGGATAATAGAGACACCCCTATGCAAGAAACGACAAATGCCTCCACCGATTAGTCACAAAAATGCAATGAAGTACAAGAAGAAAAGAAAGGGAAACAGGAACCACCCAAGGTTACATCAGCGACATGCAAACCCATAGCAGCTAAAAGACCCAAAATAGAAGTCCCCAACCATAGAATCAATGGACACATCCAGTACATGAAGGACCATGCACTCATTGGAAAATTTATTGGATTCTGGTCAACTGAAAAAGATTTGGAAGGATGGATCTCTGCCAAATGGAAACCCAAGGGACATGTCACCCTATATCTAGGACCAAAAGGGTTTTTCACTGCAATATTCATTTTCATCGAAGATCAGAACAGGGTCATGGATGAAGGTCCCTACTTCTTCAACTCATCTGGTTTGTACTTAAGGGACTGGGTAGAGAGATTTAACCCTGACAAGGAGGATCTCAGCTGGGCACCAGTATGGATTAGGATGTACTGACTCCCATTGGAATACTGGGATGAAGAATCACTCAGAGACATTGGCAAGGGGTTAGGTGAGTTTATAAAAATTGTCGAAGAAACGAAGCTTCGTAGATACACCTCATATGCTCGAATTTGTGTCTTCATGCACCTGGATAAAGCATTCCTGGACTCGTTAAGTCTCTTCCATGGTGATTATGAATGGATCTAGCCCTTGGATTTTGAACATGTTCCCTTTCACTGTTATAAGTGTCATGCCCATGGGCATCCTTTCTAGGATTATCCTCTAAATGCCAAACCCCAAGCCTCTGACCCCTTAGAAAAATCGACCCAAGATGGCTTCACAAACGTTGCCAACCACAAGATATCACTTAAAAAACCTTCCACTAGGAAAAAGCCCCAGTAGGACACTGCCTCCATTCCCTCCACAAGCAACAGCTTTGAGGTTCTTGCTAAATCTTCGAAAGACCATCCTTAGATCTCTCAGCCAAGCCCACCGCTGATCATATCATCCTCTCCCCCCCCTTCCTCTGGCTCCTCTCCCACTCCCTTGCCCCAAAAAGAGAGTTTTAGAATTCCTAACACAGCTCGTAAGGACCCTGATCAGAAACTTAATGAAATTGATGTTGATGGTTTGCCCGGTCAATCTCTACCCCTAGCACTCGCCTCTGCAGATAACAATTAGATGCAACACATGGAAGAAGAACCAAAAAGCATTGATTTGGGAGGACTTGACATTTTCGAGCTCGAGAAAGCTTGTAAAAAGAAAGACTATGATAAGATTCAAGAGCATCAGCTTAGTACACTGGAAGTCATCATCTCCAGGGCTTACCAGCAACAACAACTCGGCATACAGCCAGACAGTCAATGGGATGGCATCTTCCTTCCTAAAGACTCCAAAAAACACAGAAGAAAGATGGATCTTCAAAGAACAATTGAAATAGGGAAACTCCTGGTAGACTCAGGCAGATATGCTAAGCTGAATAAGTATTACAAGTCCACCACTAATAGTGAATCCTGAAGCTCACCTCATGGAATATAAGAGGGCTCAATAGCCTCGGGAAACTCAGGATGATAAAAAACATGATAAAACAGGAGCAGCCCCAGATTGTCTTTTTGCAAGAAATGAAATGTAATAGCAACACTCTTGGAAACATCCTCTCCATAGCATGGCCAGGTTGTCATTCAGTTGCAGTGGATGCTTCGAGTGCCTCCAAAGGATTGGCTATTGCTTGGAACACGCAAGCTATAACGCTTTCAGACTTTCATGCTTCCCATCACATTATACATGCTACTTTTCATATAATCGGCACCAACATTCATGGCCATCTCACCAATGTTTACTTCCCAGAGGAAGCAGATAACAAAATTGCTCTTCTAGACACAATACAAGCACTTAACTTCAATAGATTCCATCCACTGTGGATGATAGGAGGTGACTTCAATATGATTAGCAAGTTGGAGGAAAAGAAGGGAGGACACGCTAAGCTGGAATTGGAAAGTGGTCATTTTAAAGAATTTATCCAAAACAATCTGTTAATTGATTTACGATTCTGCAATGGAATGCACACCTGGAGCAATCGCAGGGCTGGAAGACATCAAATTGCGTCCAAACTAGACAGATACCTCATCTCAGATAACGAAGTGCATCTTGGGGGTGACATCTCAACATCAATTCTTCCATTCTCAGGCACTGATCATTGGCCTATAGCTCTCTAATGGAAAAGACCAGGAAACTCGATCAGGCATCCATTCCATTTCGAAGCTTTTTGGCTCACACATGTTGATTTCAAAGACTTCATCAAATCCACATGGAACAATTTCCCTGCGCTAGAAGGTTAAAAAATGTTCCAGTTTCAACAGAAACTCAAATTCCTGAAATCTCGAATCAAACAATGGAATCAAGAGACTTTTGGTAACATCTTCCAAGCTCAAGAAGATCTTAACAAAGAAATGAGGGAACTCGAGCAACAGATAATTACATAGGGATACAAGGAAGGGACTTTGGAACAAGAAAAGCACATTCACAATCAATTGGAGGAGAGAAGAAAGCAGGAAGAAATCCTCTAGAAGTAAAAATCAAGGATTATATGGTTGAAAGAAGGAGAAAGGAACACTAAATTCTTCCACAAAACAACAATACAGAGGAGAATGCACAATACCATCTCTTTCATACAAAAGCCAGGAGGGGAAAGAGTGGAAAACCATGTAGAGATCAAATAGGAGTTCATCAGTCACTTCTAGGAAGTCCATCAAGAACCCCAAATTGATAGACGACCTGCTATAGAAAGGATTACTCAAAATGTGTTGAAACTCATCACAGAAGAACACAACCAACTCCTTCTGCGACTAGTCATGCCTCAGGAGGTGGATTTGGCTATGAACCAACTCAAGGAGGGAAACACCCCTAGTCCAGAGGGCTTCACTACTACATTCTTCCACACCTTCTGGGACCTTATAAAAGAATAAGTGTGGCAAGTGGTGGAGGAATCACGCACTCTTCATTGGCTTTTTCCCTCCCTAAACTCAACTTTTATCACCCTCATCCCAAAAGAAGAGAACATCAGTACTGTGGACAAATTTTGACTAATCCTACTTTGCAATGTCATTTACAAGGTGATATCTAAAGTCATTGCCAATAGGTTGAAGCCACTTCTTCCCCTCCTCATATCGCCTGAACAAGTTGGATACATAGAAGGAAGACAAATATTTGACGACATCATCCTCACGCATGAAATCATACACTCCCTCAAGCACTCCAAACAGGTAGGTATGATTCTCAAGATTGACCTTTCTAAAGCCTTTGATAAGTTGAGTTGGTCAAAAAATGCTAACAGCCTTTCGATTTTCCCCAATGTGGGTTCATTGGATTCTGAGTTTAATCTCAACAACATTCTTCTCTATCCTCATAAATGGCATACCCTCTCGACCTTTCAGTCCTTCCAGAGGTATCAAACAAGGAGATCCCCTCTCCCCTTTCCTATATGTTCTTATGGAAGAAGGCTTTGGTTGCTATATCAAGCAAGCCCTCCTCTCCCAGCATCTCAAAGGATTATCCATTCACAATTATCCAGCCATTACTCATCAACAGTTCGTTGAGGACAACATGGTTTTTTGGTAACCCTCTATTCAGGAAGCCTCCCTTTCTAAATCCCTTTCGAATCACTTCTATGATGCTTTAGGAATGAGTATAAACATGGCTAAATCACAAATTTTCTTCTTTCACACTCCCCCTGTCATACAATATGCCATTGCATGCATTTTGGGCTTCTCCATAGCCTCCCTTCCTTCCAAATACCTTGGAACCCCCCTTATAGACTCTGCCATCAAGCATGCCTCCTAGCGTATGCCCCTTGAGAAACTTGAATCTTGGCTCACTTTGTGGACGCACAGAACTCTGAACATAGCCAACAGATTAGTGCTAATCAAAGATATGCTATTGGCAATGCCTCTCTACCTCTTCTCAATCCTAGCAATGCCTAATGGATCCTTAAAAAAATAAAATCTCTACAGCGCAATTTTCTCTAAGGTGAAATAGGCATAGATCGCAAATGGGCCTTGGTAAAATGGACCACAGCATGCAAGCCAAAATAAAAAGGCGGTATAGGTCTATGAGATCCCAATCACAACAATGCAATCATGGGCGCAAAAATATGGTGGCAATGGCTCTCTATTCCCAATAAGCCATGGGCAGCCATATGGACAACAAAATATGCTAATCATAGACCAATGAAGGAGCTTATTAGATTCATTCCTACTAAGAAAGGATCACTAATATGGAACGCTACTAGACAACTTTTTTTGTTGATCCAACAACACAGCTTTTGGGAAAAAAAAAATGGCAGCACTGTTAGATTCTAGATGGATGCCTAGAACCAACTACCAAAGCCTAACGGCTTCCTAAGTCTGCCTCCTAGCCAAGAGTGAGAGGAACAACAAAAGGAAACCATCCAGCAACAGTGGCCTCCATAGATAGAACAAGGATACAGACAACGGAAGCAGATCGATAGGCTGATCAAGAATGCATATAACCAGACTAAGGAGGTCTTGGAGAGGGATCTCCTAAATCGGCACATCAGATCTTCAAAAGGCAGGGATATATTAAGATGGAGATACACCCCTAGAGGATCCTTCACCACCAAAGAGGCTTACAACATTGTATGCAAAGACATAATGCCCCTGGATCCTATCTGGGACAGAATCTGGTCACCGGGCACTTGACCCAAAGTCTCTCTCTTCCTTTGGCTTGTTGGGCATAAGAAAATCCTCACTTGGGACAATCTCAGGAAAAGAAACTTTCATGGGCCCTCCAGGTGTCCTAATTGTATTCTCAGAAGGAAACGCTACAACATCTCCTGGACTCTTGCACTCTTTCCAATAAAATGTGGTAGAAGGCTAGCTTCAGATGCCAAAAATGATGTAGAGGATCCGAAGACATCTTCAAATCCATTTGTCATTGGCCTCAGCACCCTCATAAAAGCAAGCTTCTTAACCAATTATGGAGTTTGATTCTCAGCCTCCTCCTGTGGACAATCTGGAAAGAAAGGAACAAACACATATTCAAAGATCAAAGCACTCCTTTAGAAATCATATGGAGCAATTTCTGTCTCAATCTTAAAGAGACCTTGGTGCTCCAAACTTGGCTCCCGAACGATATCCCCTCTCTTGCAAATGAGAAATCCATATGGGAAAACTGGAACATTCAACTCCCACAAGGTACTCACAGTCTCAGACCATTAGAAGGAAACGGCATCAGAAAGCACTCATGGACCCCCCCTCCAAAGCACACTTTCAAACTCAATTTTGATGAAGCTTCAAAGGGCAATGTTGGTAAGGTAGGATTTGGTGGCATATTTAGAGATCATGAAGGCTTGTCTCTCCTAATATACTTTGGAAATATTGGCTAGGAGACTAACAACTCGGCTAAATTGGAGGGTCTCTAGCAAGGATTACTCCTTTCCCAATGACATGGCTTCCAACCTCTGGAGATCGAAGGTGACTCCCTACTACTCATCAACCTGGTCAATCAACTCCTTAATGGGGCTCATGCGCAGAAAATTGCCAACAGTTGGAGACTCGAAGCCAGACTGGATGCAATAGAACAATCGCTTCACACCAATCGTGCCATCATATTCAATCATGTTAACGGGAAGGCAATAAGGTCACTGATCTACTAGCTAACCTGCGGGTGGAAAATGGGCACACTCTAATCATTGGAGCTCTCGACATAATTCAGAATCATGATCAAGAATAGGAGTGCAAAATTCTAGTCCAACGGGATGTAGATACCTCGGATGCGGGTCTTTAAACAAGTTTCAATTTGGATGGGACAGGGGTGGAGGGAGGCGGGACGACACCTGCCCAACCAGTACAATATGATAACTCACTTTATGAATGGAGGCTCTCGAAATTTGGAATGTGCAATGTTCATTTGTTTCATGTTAAGCGGCTCTGAATCTCCCATCCTGTCTGGCGCCCTAGTTTATGCTCTCACACGCTCTGACTCGTCTCAGACCTCAGCGCTATTCATTGCTATAGTGATGGTATATGTTTTTCAATGCTTGAAGGAGGTTGACACTTTAAGGCTAAGCTATGAGCTTGCGATGGAGTAGTGTCCATCGATTCATCCGCAGAATTATCCCGCTTTTGGTCGCAGCTCTGGCTTCTATGTATATCATGTGGGTTCTGTCATCTCTGCTGCCTCCTGTAGATTGAAAGAGGAGGCTGCTCTGAAGCCTTGCTCTAGTCTTTCGATGGAGCTGCCTCCATCTATCCCCTAGTTTTTCTCCTGGTCATCAGGCCTTCGCTTTGGCACTTTACTGATTTCCTTTGGCCTTGGCATTACTGCTACCCCGCCTTGCTCTCCTCTCACTGTTTCTGTCTCCACAATGCCTCGCCATCACCATAGAATGAGGTCTCGTAGAGGCCAGCCTTGACGCGTGCCTTCTAGCCCTTCCCTTAACTCACCTTCCTTTTCAAGCAATTTTTCTATCGGCCACTACCCTCGCACTCAAAGTGGGAGAGGGCGTCCCTCGTCTAGCTCTGTGCTCTTCACCTTCAGCAGCTCTCTGAACCGCCTAAGGATCACTGCTCACATTTCGGTGGTCTTTCATGAGGGATCCCAAGAGAGAGAGTCTAGCTCTCATTAGGAGGGCCCGGGCTCTATCTCTGTTCCATCTTTGAACGTCCAAATGGGGATTGGCAGTGCGTCTTTGCAAACTCCAGATGCTCAAGCACGCAACACTCAGGCAGTGGTGATGGCGTCGACTGATCCGGGTGCATCCAACTCTACAACAAATCTTGTAGGGGACATGCTTGATATAGGTTGGTGTCAGATTGTTGAAGAAGCTCCAGATGATTAGTTTTCTCATTGTTTCCTTGACAGCGTGCCTTGCGGCCCAAACTATTGGGCAAGTTTTTGTTCAGACTGTTATATTGAATTTTAGTTCTTTTTGAATTTTTGTAAACTTAGTAAACGATTCAAGACTAAACTCCCAGAAATGTGGCAGCGTCATTCCATGCTTATCTTGACAACTTTGCCTCTCTTCAGGGTAGTGCTTTGACTTCAGTCATGCTGTAATTTTACTCCCTTTACGTTAATAGATTAATCCTATTTAGAAAAAAAAAAAATGGTATCTAACCACAAGGGTAATGACCTAGGGGAACTGATCTGAGATGGTTAAAACCTAGGGGGACGGTTCCAAGTTGAAAAGGACTAGGAGAGATACTAGCAAAAGGAAGAGGACCTTGAGGAGTAATACCTGAAGGCTGAGTTGATTTGGGAACATCCAGTTGTGGAGGTGATGGTTGTTGTGAAGGAATACCAGACTGCTTGTGGGTAGCTCGTGATGCTTGGAGCATTCAAACACTAGATGAGTTAAGTTTAGAAGGAGTAGGTGGTGGACAATAACAAGAACCAAGCAGTGGAATATTTGTAGACTATATTAGAGACACTGGTGAGGGATGAGACAGTCTTATTGCCAGGCATTGATGAGATAGTGGCTTGAGGGGAAGTTTGACACTTAGGATCATAGTATATCAACTGATCAATAGTGACAATCTTTGCATTATGAGGGAAGAACATCTTACAGAAAACTGTAGATGTGACAACTGTCATAGCATAGGTGTAACTACGACCCAAGAGGATGTTATAATCTAATGGGGCATCAATGACCATGATTTCAATAGAGACAGTCTTTTCGACAACATTGATAAGACAATTGGAGTATAAGCCAAGGGGCTAAGAGGGAAGAACTGTCCCAAGCACGAAGAGTCATGGTGGAAGGAGACAGGTTAGGTGAACTAAGTTTCTTCCAAACACTAGTTTCCATCACATAGGTGGAGGCACCTTCATATATGATACATCGTTGAAAAATGGAATTTCTTATGGAGACTAGTATTTGAAATGCAACAAATGAAGGGAGGGGAGGATTTTTCAATTTGTTAACGTAAAAGAAAATCATACGATCATTAGAAGGATCCATAACACCCAAAGAAGAGAGTATAGATTTCCTTTGGGATGGGAATGTCTGGAGGACTTCTAGCATTGACATGGAAACAAGAGACATTGCCAAGTCATCTACTATGTTATAGGTATTAGTGGCTTTAGAAGAAGTAGTGTTTTGATGTAATGGATATTTGGGGATCTTGGGGATAAAATATAGCTTAGGCGGAGGGATATATAAGGTAAAATTTACATGAAGTTGGGACTCAGTCACTGATTTAGTAGGTGCCTTGTAATATTGGCATGATCGAGTCTCAAGGTTGACTTATTCGGTGTTTAATTCATCAGAAGTCATCATAAGAATCTGATAATCATTGTGACTAGATGGTGGAGGTTGGGGAGTTGTATGACCTTGTGTAGGTTGAGCAACAATATATCCTCGGTGAGGAAAGGGATTGGTAAGCACAACCGGTTAAGATGAAGCAGGAGGAGGAGGAGGAGTTATGGGTTGTTTTCCTCTAAAAGATGTTGCTTGAGCTTCCCATACTTGATGCATCTCAGGTAAAAGGGGACACTCACAAGTATAATGGTCATATACGTCACAATAGGAAGAAGTTTTGTTCATATGAAGAGCCTTGTTTTTCTTGGGTTTTCCTCGCTATTGTTGGGTTGTAGGATTAGGTTGGTTTCCCTGAGGTGCATTAGGTGGTGGACCCTAGTTACCCTAATTACCGTGAGATTATTGTTTCTGGTTACCTTTCCCCTTATTCCATTTCCTAGGGTTGGTTGGATTGGTTGTGCTCTATTGAGAATACACTTGACCTTGTGGGGGGAGGTTGTTTTTGTGGCATACGTGGATGAGGCATGGGGGACTAGGGCATGGGTGTCGAAGGGTCTGGACTGTTAAGCAATATATATAAATAGTAAGGAGATGGGGCAACATTAGGATAGATAGGTGGAGCAGTATCTAGCCCTATAATTTTTTGATGCAGACGGGGATATGCATATGACATGATGGGACTTGGATAAGAGTTTCCATGTGGAAGATTGGGGGGCGGGGGGTAGGTGTAAGAGGAATTGGTCCCCGCAAGGGTTAACCATAAATCATTAGAGGTGGAGCATATAGTTGAAGTTGAGGGTGTGAAATGGATCTACTGATACCATTAGTGGCATGAGATGCCCCCGGTACATTAGTAGCATCAAGCAGAGGTAGATCAGGAATGAAAGTATAAACATAACCTCATTATGTGTAGATCAGGTCAAATTTCAAGCCTACTTGTAGCGCATCTTCCTCAAATTGGGGCCACAAGTGATCTAAGGAAACAATCCATATAGACACGGGTTTCAAATTCAAGAGCTTTGCATATTCTCCTCCTTCTATGCCATTCTTGAACATGGTCAAATAAGCAGGTGGCGGAATTTTGACGTAAAGAAGTCAATAGCTCGGTACCAATGTCACAATGGAGAGACAAGTAGAAATATGCTCAAAATTATTTGGAAAGAGTCGCAAAAGTTGAATGAGTAGCCCTGGGTTGATCAACATACCACTTAATTTCATCTCAAGTAAGGGTGCGTTGGAAAATTTGAAGAGAGATGGAGTCTTTAGTGTAGAATTGGATGAACACCACATATGGAATGAGTGAACATGATTTGTGGGGTCTTCTCTAGGAAGATTGGTAGGCATAGATGGCCAATTGGGTTAATGTAGAAGAGGGTCATTGATGAAATGGCTAAAATCAGGGGACTCAAACCAGCCATAAAAGAAAGCAATGGAGAAGGAGAGACCATATCCATGGAGGGTCCTCTCATGGGGTTACCCTAGTTAGTACCTAGATTACAACCTTGGTTACCTACAACCACATTGGTTTCTGACATGGTGAGAACACAAGCTTGAGAAGAGGTAGAATCAAATGAAGAACTGGAAGAATCAGTAGAACCAGAGTTAGAATGAGGACTCGATGGAGGGTTGTGAGGATGAACTCTAACTCAATGGGGAGGAGTAATATGTCCTAACAAAAACTAACAACAAAGGCCTTGAATTCTCTACAACAAGCACCTAGGGGCTACAATGATGAATCTAAGAACTAAAGGGTGAAGATAGGAGAAAAAGAGCAACAAACAACAAGCAAGCACCTAGTACAATGGTGTCAAGTGTAAACTAACTGTATTAATGATGCTTCTCTAATACAAGCAAGCACACCCAATCAAACTAAAATACCTCTAGCCTATAGCTGGTCTAAATCCTAAAACAATCCCAAATCTATTATTTTAGATGGCCTTCCAAAGAACTTATTACTTGAAGAAATCTCATCACGTGGGTAGAGTTGTCCAGAGAAAGGTAGGGTAGAGAACCAAATGCTTCCCACAGCTAGTCCTATAGGGAATTTTCCTAATGTCATGGGGGTGGTCGATTCTCGAGCTTCTTGGTGATCAAACACCACAGAGGATTCCCTTCTATGGGTTGGATGGCCTCGAGGAGAACCATTCGCATGATTACCTTGCCTAACCCCCTCTAAATCAAGTTTCCAATGCCCTTTTTTCTTTGCACTGTGGGATGGTGAATTATTTTAAGCTCCCTAATATGTCAACTTCTATGTGTCAATGTAAGTGATCGATGGGTGTTATTGGAAACCTATCCCACCGATCCTACACCTAAACTATAAAAATTATTTGTCCTTGGTGCCCAAGTGGGCTCAATCTATGTGTGGCAAATTATTAAGGTGTAGTGTTTCAAGTCTTGGCTTGATGGTGTTAACCAAGCTCACATTCGGTTAGGGTGTGAGTGTGTGAAAATAATGTGTCAAGTGGATGATTTAATTGAGCACGTTTTATGATGCCATGTTCCACTGAAAATAAAGTGTTGAAATACTGTAAATAATGTTGAAAAATGTTAGGATATTCTAACATATAGGAAATAGTTAAGTATAACTTGGTCTAGGGTAGAGTTAGGTAAAGTATGTTTTTTTACTATGTACTTTTGTAACTTACAATCCAATGGTCACAATATGTAGTGATCCGACAGTTCATTCTCTCCTCAGTATTACTGACACTTGATCTGTGGCTTAACACTCGATTGGCCCATAATATCTATTTAAAGAGCATGGAGGATCATTTGTAGGGTAACCATTCATGACAGAAGTTTATCTAAATTTTCATTCTCTTATTAATAAATTGCCATAAGTGGCCACATTAGCTCAGGTTGTGGATTGTTTCCCTCTTTCAGGGTTTTAACCACGTTAAGAATACTGGTGTACTAATCTTTGATCTATTTGTGAGTAGTGTCCTTTGGTGTTCTCTCTGAGGAACTTACCATGTAAATTCCTACATGGTACCAAAGCTATTTGAGGGCCGCATCCATTGGTGATCCAAATCTGAAGCTGGTAGAAATGCATCTGATTTTCGTTTCATAGATCTATTGTTTCTTACTACTTTCAGGTCGAGAGGACTTCTCTATTGTGTTAGGAGCATCTGTTCTAGTGAGGAACCCCTTTGGTTTCACATGAAAAGGTTTATGTTATCCCTAGCTATGTCATTTTTAAGATCTAGAGGTATACATTGTTTATTTACAGTTTTTAGTTATTTTCTATTTGTTTATTTTGGTTTATCTATCTCTTTTTTTATTACCGAATCTATACCTTTAATTTCTACATATGCTCTTTCGCCCGTGACTTTGTGCGATATGGGAAGATTAGAAATAAAAAGGAAGGATTGTTCTCATGCGAAAGCTCTTTTCTGTTGCACCTTAGTATGATCTCAGAAAATCAGAAGCATTGAGGGAAATTTTTAGTTTCTGGGTAAAACTAACTTCAAACCACAAGGTTTGTTTTTTTTGTATGTCTGTTTTGGGTTTTGTGGTTTTTGTTTTGCAGGAAAAAAATATATTTCTCAAGCAAGCATGCACCCCAAAGCTTCAGTGACTAAAAAAAATAAAACCCCTTCCTCTTTTCCAAAAATTACTAACCTTTTAAACTAGCTCACTTGGTCCAAAGTCACTTTATGAGAATAGAGGTCTTGGGTTCAAGTCTTTATTTTTGTTGAGTTACCTTTTCAAAAAGCACATGTAGCTTATGTTTTAAAGTTACTTTATGTAAAACTGTACTCACCCATTATAAAAAGTGAGTCAATTATAATTCTAAATTCTCTTTATCTTTTATTTAAGTTACAATTTAGTGGGTAGCTCATAAAGTACCATTGTAAAAGTGAATTTCACTTATTTATAAAAGTGAGTCACATAATTTTTTTTTAAAGTGAGCTAATTAGATTTATGTTTGGAAAGGGGGGGGATTCTTTTTTTAAATATAACATTATCATTCATTTCCACACATTCACGCACTTCGTCAGCATCTTCAACAACGTTTCTTCAAAAAGCCATAACTTCTTCATCCAGAAGTTGTTTTTAGAGCCGTTTTTTTTTAATCAGCTCAATTTTTCGAGATATTTTCGTTGGAACACTTAGTTTCAGCATATATAGCTTTAGTTTCTATTAAAGTGAAAATTCCATTACAAGTTATTCTTGATAGCACCAACTACTTCTAATGGTGGTCCAACATTGTGGATTTTCTTAGAAGTAAAGGTCTTTACAGAATAGCCTCAGGTCAAGAAACCAAACCTCAAGATGAAGATAAGGTAGCCAAATGGGACAATAGGCAAGATCAAGCATGTGGGTTGATAGGGATGTCTATTTCTCCAGATCTTAGATTCCATATTGCAGAACTTGATACTCCTAATGAAGCAATGAAACAAGTCACTAAAGTTTTTGGAATTAAAAATTAAATTAGAGCCCATCAACTTGAAAATAAGTTGCTTACATTGGACCCCAATAATTTTTCTTCCATTGAAGATTTTTTTTCCAAGTTCAATACCCTTAGAGTTCTCTTGGAAGGTGTTAAGGTTAAGAATGAAAATGGTAGCCTTATCTATTCCATTCTTACTAAGTTGGGACCAACATACTCTTTGTTTGTTTCCACCTTCCATTCTACTAGAGAAGCCTTTATTTCTCAAGGACAAGACTACAAGTCCCCCTCTTTTGATGCCTTTTGTGATTCTATAATAAGAGAACAAGAAAATCTCTTATATCTTGGTCTTCTTTATCTTGGAAACTCTTCTAAGAAAGCCTTAGCGACCTAGCAGCAACCAAATTCAAAGAATCCTAAGAATCAATATCCTAGAAATAATGGTCCTAAACCAAACAAGGGTCCTAAGCAATTTCAACCTCAAAATGAAAAATCGTTTCATCAAAATGATAAGGAAAATGAAAACAAAGGGAAGAATATTGATAGAAATTGCCACTTTTGTAATCGAGATGGCCACTTAGAATCCAAATTATTTAAAAAGATGGAAGCCTTGGAGGCAGCAATGAAGAAACATGACATCCATTTGGAGCACTCTTCAACTTCAGCTTCATCTTCAGGAATAACAATTTATGCATGTGTTGTCAAGAATTTTTAGTTTCCGGGTAAAGATAACTTCAAACCACAAGGTTTGTTTTTTTTGTATGTCCGTGTTGGCTTTTGTGGTTTTTGTTTTGCAGGAAAAAAATATATTTCTCAAGAAAGCATGCACCCCAAAGCTTCAGTGACTAAAAAAAATAAAACCTCTTCCTCTTTTCCAAAAATTACAAACCTTTTAAACTAGCTCACTTGGTCCAAAGTCACTTTATGAGAATAGAGGTCTTGGGTTCAAGTCTTTATTTTTGTTGAGTTACTTTTTCAAAATGCACATGTAGCTTATGTTTTAAAGTTACTTTATGTAAAAGTGTACTCACCCATTATAAAAAGTGAGTCAATTATAATTCTAAATTCTTTTTGTCTTTTATTTAAGTTACAATTTAGTGGGTAGCTCATAAAGTACCATTGTAAAAGTGAATTTCACTTATTTATAAAAGTGAGTCACATAATTTTTTTTTTAAAGTGAGCTAATTAGATTTATGTTTGGAAAGGAGGGGGGGATTCTTTTTTTAAATATAACATTATCATTCATTTCCACACATTCACGCACTTCGTCAGCATCGTCAACAACGTTTCTTCAAAAAGCCATAACTTCTTCATCCAGAAGTTGTTTTTAGAGCCGTTTTTGTTAAATCAGCCCATTTTTTCGAGATATTTCCATTGGAACACTTAGTTTCAGCATATATAGCTTTAGTTTCTATTAAAGTGAAAATTCCATTGCAAGTTATTCTTGACAGCACCAACTACTTCTAATGGTGGTCCAACATTGTGGATTTGCTTAGAAGTAAAGGTCTTTACAGAATAGCCTCAGGTCAAGAAACCAAACCTCAAGATGAAGATAAGCTAGCCAAATGGGAGAATAGGCAAGATCAAGCATGTGGGTTGATAGGGATGTCTATTTCTCCAGATCTTAGATTCCATATTGCAGAACTTGATACTCCTAATGAAGCAATGAAACAACTCACTAAAGTTTTTGGAATTAAAAATGAAATTAGAGCCCATCAACTCGAAAATAAGTTGCTTACATTGGACCCCAATAATTTTTCTTCCATTGAAGATTTTTTTTCCAAGTTCAAGACCCTTAGAGTTCTCTTGGAAGGTGTTAAGGTTAAGAATGAAGATGGTAGCCTTATCTATTCCATTCTTACTAAGTTGGGACCAACATACTCTGTGTTTGTTTCCACCTTCCATTCTACTAGAGAAGCCTTTATTTCTCAAGGACAAGACTACAAGTCCCCCTCTTTTGATGCCTTTTATGATTCTATAATAAGAGAACAAGAAAATCTCTTATATCTTGGTCTTCTTTATCTTGGAAACTCTTCTAAGAAAGCCTTAGCGACCTAGCAGCAACCAAATTCAAAGAATCCTAGGAATCAATATCCTAAAAATAATGCTCCTAAACCAAACAAGGGTCCTAAGCAATTTCAAACTCAAAATGAAAAATCGTTTCATCAAAATGATAAGGAAAATGAAAACAAAGGGAAGAATATTGATAGAAATTGCCACTTTTGTAATCGAGATGGCCACTTAGAATCCAAATGCTTTAAAAAGATGGAAGCCTTGGAGGCAGCAATGAAGAAGCATAACATCCATTTGGAACACTCTTCAACTTCAGCTTCATCTTCAAGAATAACAATTTATGCATGTGTTGTCAAGAATCTCAGTCTGGTTATGCACTAAATGTATCTTATTCTTCTCATTCTCATGAGTGGCTCATTGATTTTGGAGCTTCTTATCACATGGCCAAAAACAAATCCATGTTTTCTTATTTAAATGATTGTAACACCAAAGATATATATGTTGGTGATGATAGATCTCTTAGTGTTGTAGGCATTGGAACTTTTCATCTAGAGAATAGTCAATTTAATGATGTATTATGTGTTCCAACCTTATCCTACAACATTCTATCTGTATATCAGATAACTCATTCAGGTGAAGGTAAAATTGTTGAATTTTCACCTCACGATGTTGTAATTAAGGACCTAAGAGATCCTAGATATATTTTAGCTACTGGCATTGCTGATGATTCTACAAGGTTGTATAAGTTTAACAACTTTGGGTCATCAAATCTTCCCTCAGTATTTGTTGTTCATAATGATGAAGTGAGCAAACTTTGGCATGAGTGATTTGGTCACTTAAACTATTGCTCCCTTCATAATCCATATAAAGAAAATATGGTGACAAGTCTTCCAATGGTATCTTGCAGAGATGGTGTTTGTTCTGCATGTGTACTCGGAAAACATCATTGGGATAGTTTTGAAAAACATGCCTCTTGGCACACCTCAGCCCCTTTATAGCTTGTGCATAGTGATTTATGTGGTCCACATCTAGTTGTTTCATTCCCTAGCTACAAGTATTCCTTAGCTTTTATTTATTTCTCCTGATGCACTTGGCTATACTTCTTAAAACTCAAGAGTGAAGTATTTAACATGTTCTTGGCCTTTAAGGCCTTTGTTGAAAAATAATTTGGACATCAAATTATTAATCTAAGATATGATAATGGCGAAGAATATGCTAACAACAAATTCATCAACTTTTTCACTAAGAATGGAATTCAAATGAAACATACTATTCTATATACTCCACAATGAAATGCTATAGCTGAAAGGAAGAATCACACCTTAAAGGAAATGACTAATTGTATGCTTCAACCTAAAGGAATTAGTCTTAATTTTTGGGAAGAAGCAATTAACTATGCAAATTACATAGTAAATCACACTCCTACTAAGGTTTTAAAGAATATCACTCAAGAAGAAGCATGGAGCTCAATTAAACCATATGTAAGGCACTTTCGTGTTTTTGGAAGTGAAGCATGGACCCATATTCCAGATGATAAACATAAAACTTTAGAACCTAAGAGTGAAAATGTATTTTTATTGGATATTCTGAAGATTTCAAAGGATATAGACTTATTCCACTTAAGTCCAAAAATGTTATCATTAGAAGAGATGTAAAGTTTGCTAAAAATATATCGGCCTACGAGCCTAGTTCAGTAGATGTGCCAGCTCTCGCTATACATTCTACTTCTAAAAATATTTCTTCTTCAGATGATGAAAACGAGGATGACAATCCTCCCCCGCCTTCTTAGGATCCTCCTTCAACTCGTCAACTTCCAAAATGGGTGCGTGCTACTTGGGATGCAGCAGGTGCTCTTGCCGGTGATCCTACAGATCAACGACATACACATTCTCAGTTTGATAGAGCCTCTTCTTTACTGGCTAAAGCTTCAACGAATTATGATCCTAACACCTTTACATAAGCTTTGGGCCATCCAAATTGGGACGTAGCTATGAATGAATAATATCTTTCGTTATTGGCAAATGATACGTGGGATCTTGTTCCTCTTCCAAAGGGATGAAAACTTGTTAGGTGCAAATGGGTTTATAAAACTAGGTATGGACCAGATGGAAAAGTTGATAAACATAAAGCTCGTTTTGTTGCTAAGGGTTTTTCACAAGTTGAAGGCATTGAATATACTAAAACCTTCTCCCCTGTTGCCAAAATGAACTCTATCTGCCTTGTTCTTTCCCTTGCTACCTCTTTCAAATGGGAAGTCCATTAGATGGATGTTAAATCTGCTTTCTTGCATGGGGACTTGCTTGAAGAAATCTATATGGAACAACCTACTAGCTTTATACAAACAAAACTCAGTCTTGTATGTTGGCTTAACAAATCCTTTTATGGTCTCAAGCAAGCCCCTTGGGCTTAGTATGCCAAAATGGATAGATTTCTTTTAGAAACTAGTTTTTCTATGTGTCATTCTGATAATACTGTCTACACCAAGAAAGTGGGAAAGTATCTTATTATTCTTGTTCTTTATGTTGATGATCTTATTCTTACTAGTAGTGATCCCAACCTTATAAACCATGTGAATTCAAGCCTTAAAAAGAAGTTTGAAATGATAGACTTAGGACACTTGCATTATTTTCCTGGTCTTCAAGTCTTGCAATCCAAGGAAGGTATTTCCCTTTTCCAGTCCAAGTATGCATGTGATATTTTACACCATTTTCACATGGAGGATTGTACGCCAACCCCTTCTCCCTTTCAGTCGAGAGTGAAACTTTTAGTCACTTGTAATTTTCCTGAAGTTGATGCTACCTTATATCGTCAATTTGTATGAAAACTTTTGTATCTGACCCATACTCGTCTTCACCTTTCCTTTTTTGTTGGCCTTATTGCTTGGTTTATGCAAAACCCACATGAAATTCATTGAAAAGCAGCTAAAAGAATTATTATGTTCAAGGTACAGTTCAATTTGGGATTCATTACAGTGCAGAAGCATCTCCTCTATTGGTTGGTTTCACTAATTCCAATTGGGCTAGTGACCCTAATGATCGAAAGTCTATTGCAGGTTATGTGTTAACTCTTGGTTCAGGACCTATTACATTGGATTGCAAGAAACAAAGTGCCATTTCTCTTTCTTTAGCAGAAGCAGAGTGTCATGGTGCAGTAGAAGCTAGTAAGGAAGCCATGTGGCTTCGTCAGATCCTGTCATAGTTTGGCTTTCAACATAAACATCCAACTACACTTTGATGTGATGATCAAAGTGCCATTTAACTATGAAAATATCTAGTCCAACATCAGCGCATCAAATACATTGAACTGCACATGCACTTCATCTAAAATCTCATTCATGACCATGTTCTTGAAGGGCAATATTGTTCAACAAATGATCAAGTTGCATACATCTTTACAAAGGCTCTCACAGACGTGAAGTTTACTAAACTTCTATTTATGGTTGGACTTCAGGAAGTTGTCACTAAGGGGGGATAGGTTCTAATGCCTCCTTCCTTCTCCTATTGTGTCATATTTGTACATCCTTCAATCCTATCCCAAGTTATTATTAAGGGGGGATGTTAGGATATTCCAACACATAGGAAATAGTTAAGTATAACTTGGTCTAGTGTAGAGTTAGGTAAAGTATGTTTCTTTACTATGTACTTTTGTAATTTACAATCCAATGCTCACGATATGTAGTGATCCGATGGTTCATTCTCTCCTCGGTATTACTGACACTTGATCTATGGCTTAACACCTGATTGTTCCATGATATTTATTAAAAGAGAATGGACGGTCATTTGTAGGGTAACCGTTCATGAGAGAAGCTTATGTAAATTTTCATTCTTTTATTAATAAATTGCTTGAAGTGGCTGCGTCGGCTCAGGCTATGGACTATTTCCCTTTTGAGGGTTTTAACCACGTCAAGAATACTGGTGTACTGATCTATGACCTATTTGTGAGTGGTGTCCTTTGGTGTTCTATCTGGGGAACTTACCCTATAAATTCCTACAAAAAGGATAGAAAAATAAACAACAAATCAAGCACACAAAACCTCAGCCAAAAAGGTTACCTAGCAACTAAGAAAGAGGAAGAAAACAAGCTACTCAAAGACACATAAAAGGCCTAATAGATATAACAACAAGGGGATTGAGATCTAGAGGCACTAATCTATTATAAATGGTGCAAACACACAACAAAAATCATAGGTGAAATATGTTGTAAATGATAAGTATGAAGCTCCACAACCTAGGATACTCAGGGGGATCGTAAGGGGGAATGTAAAAACCCAATATATAAAGGGAGAAAAGATGAAATGAATCTATCCAAAAGTGTTGTAAAATAATGGATCAGCCCTTGAAAACTAGTGGCTAAAAATCCTAAAACTCTAGACTACTCACCCAACTGATCTCTTCCTAAAAAGGTGGAGGTGTAATCTAAACCTTGAGGGGATTTTTCCTTCCTCAAAGAGAAAAAATAAGAGAATATAGGCCTAGGGGAGACTCAAAAAGAGATAATAACCCCCTTCCCATTCCACACATAGCACTCTTGACAAGTCTGAAAGCAATTCAAAACTTTTCCCGAAAAAATCCAAAACACAAGTACTGGCCTATAAATAGTGGAAACCACAAATATCTGGCCACAAAGTGCACTCTAGAACATAGATTTGTGGCTGAAAAGTGTGTTTTGATCCTAGGAATCTCAGCTGGTAGATCTCACATGATTTTTTCCATCTCCTTCTCAGTTGGTACATGTGACCTGTGGAAAGAATCAGAAAACCATCAGAATTTGAAAATTTGATAAAAATGGAAAGAAAACTATAAAGAGAAATTGAGAGGCTATAAATACCTGTAGAAAACCCTAAAATTTACTGAAACATCAGTCACCTAGGAACTGAATTACTACACTAATGGATTCGTCATTTGTTAGTATAAAATTTATTGGAAGGTTTACCAAAAGCACTTCACTTACGTCATTGGTGATAAATGGCCCTAACAACAATATGTGGTTTCTTATGCTTCATATCTATAATAATAAAATGAGAAAAACCTGCAATAAGAAGATGTATGCAATCTAAAATAGAAAACATCAATCGAAATCCAATGTAATAATCCAATATGGAAAGACTTGTAAATGAATAATAATCTTTATTGATAACACCCGGTGAAGGAGATCTACAAAAGGGTCTGCAAATACCCCTTCCTAGGACAGGTCCTTTCATGTTCTTGATGCTTCATTGATTGATTCTCTCTCTCTCTCTCAATATGTGAGAAACCCAAAACAATGTGTAGAACTCAAGTGGGGGCTCAAATGCAAGAATATGATAGTGGTGATGATGATAAAGATCATGGTGAAAAATGAAAGGAAAGACCTCTTATTTACAACAAATTATTGGGTTGATCTCGAAAATGGAAAATAATAAAATCATATTGACCAAATCAAGATCTAACCATTATGAATCTTTTATTATATTTTTTCGACATGGAAAAGATATTCCAAATGATCAAATATCTTTATCTAGAAATAATTAACAAATAAAATGATTTACTAATTATTTTTCAAGGATTAAGAATGGTGTGAAATTGAAATAATTATTAAATAGTGATTTAACAGTTATTCCAACAATAGAATTCAGGAATAATAAATAAATAGTGATTTATTTAATTATTGCTAGGTGATTTAGTCAAATTTGACAAGGAATAATTATAAAAAATGATTTAATAATTATTTCGAGAGAAAAATAAATAAATAATGATTTATTCATTTATTCTCATGGGTTTTTTTTTTTTTTTTTAATCAGAAATAATTTAATAAAAATGGTTTACTAAATTATTTCCCATGGTGAAAGTGATTTTACTATGGTAAAATTAATTCTACATGGTGTATTTTGATCAACCTAGTAGAAAATGGCTAGGTGGAGATTTTATAGGTGATAAAATAAAGCATATGTTTAATACTTCAGTTTGAGAAAAGATCACAAACTTTCCTTATATGTTTGTGATTTGATCCACCAGTTGCATAATAGAGGTGTCATTACTCTAAAACATTAACTTTATAATTCTTCTTGTAGGTTTGAATTCTCATGAAAAATTCAACACTGTGTATTATCTACTAGTCATGAGGTTCATAAAGATACTTTAGTTTAAGATATCATTCCAAGTTGAGACATTCTCTTAATGCCTTCAAACACTTCACAAAAGGATGACATTTCTAGCATTTTTAGAGTAAGATCATTTTTATTCTTATGAGATTAAGGGACTCGATTCAAGATTAACATAAGGATCATGATCAATATCATAAACACCATTATCATAATAATCTAGGTCAACCCTCTTGACTTATAACAATCATGCTATTGTTATGGCAGACAAATCAGTCTTGCAGACAAGAGAAATCTCCCTAGATTTAATGGTTGAATCTAGTAACAAACAAACAAAATAGTAAATATTTCCTTCAGTTCATTCCTATTGAAACATAAGAAATAATGTTGGAATATGAAATCCATACCTTTCAATTGAAACGCCTGATGAAGATCGTCATTATGGTTTGATGCAGCTCTTAAATGCTCAAGATCCAAACCTGTAAACGTAATAACAACAAAGGATAAAAGGCATATGGTAGATAAATGACTCAGTAAAACCCATACTAGTGATCAAGGAAACTAGTACCTAATATCATTATCAATGGAAAAATGTTAGTAAACACACATTACATAAAATTCATTGAACAATATAGTGGGAAAGAAACATTGTTTTGTATTAATATTCAATAACAAGGAGCAATACAACCTTAGCCTTGATGTTGGAAGCCTCTTCCCAATAGTCTCTAACCCTTCCTTTAGCTGACAAGATTTCCAATCCTATTCCAACATCGTAAGTTTACATTTAGAAGTCCTCCCTATCCCTCTAGTCTAAGTTAAATCTATAGACCAAGAGGAGGAGGTTTGAGATCCTCTTCTGAAGGGAAGAGATTCTCAAAAGGATGGATTAGGGTTCCACAAAGGGAGTAATTTTTCCCCATGAATAGAGGGATGAGGTCCAAGTATGTATAAACTTGAAGCTTCTAGTTGGGAAATATTCCTTCAACAAAGCTTCTAGAAATCATTTTTATTTTTACTTATGTTAAGTGATTTGCCTAGTTCGTAGTGGAAGACAAAGCACAAATTTGTGTTGGCCATAATGGTAAGATATGAATCTACACAAAATATGGCTAGGGAACTATGCAAGTGCTAAAAAGTGGGTTTTTGAACCATGTAATCCATAATTCTCATTGGCTTTGGGATTTGTTTCTTCTAACATTACAGGGGAATGCTTTGGAACACTTCAACAGATAATGAAATATCCAGATTCGGGTCATTTTCCTCATGGTGATAAAATGATGTGTAACAGAAATCCACTTAGTACATATGCTACAACATCAATATCAACTAGTCACCATGATCTCGTTAGTGTGTCAACCTCATGGTAGCAAAGCTAGTCCTTGTTCACCATCACACAACTAGTGTACTTATAGTCTAGGTCAAACTCCAAATGGCCTTAACCTAGTCTAGATACCAAATCATGCTTTCTCTAAACAAAAATCCAAGAAATTATCTCATAGATATGAGAAGCTCTCTCAAATATCTCAGTAACTCTCTCTAAATAGATATTCGAGAAGCTCTCTCAAATATTTGAGTAGGTCTCTTAGATATTCAAGAAACTATCTCATAGATCTGCCACACAATGCTGGGAGGCACCAACTAGCCTCTATTGGACCATTCTCCCTAATTTTGTTCATAGTACTTGACACAGGGAGAATGTTTTCCCACTGAATCATTCTTCCTAATTCTATTCAACAAACTTGATACATGTTTAACATCCCTAATTCAATTAAGAGTACATGACATAGGAATAATGTATTTCGATGATGTTATCTAATTCATAAAACCATTCTCCCTAATTATGGTCAATGTACTTGGAACAAGGATAACATCCCTAATTCTAGCAAAATTACATGAAATAAGGAGAAACCATAACCATGAAGCAATCATCAGCCTTACTTCCTCTCAGCCAAGGAGGCAATTTTCACAAGCCCAAGCTTGTCTCGAAGGTGCAAAAACCTCCCTCTAGAAATAGGTTTTGATAGAATAATTGTTATCTAATCATCAATGGAGATATGCCTGATCTTCATTGCACCTTTATTCTATCATCATACCTTCCTGCAAGTGGCCTTTGAAGCCCACCTGAATCCATATTGCTTCTCAATTTGCTAATCTAGTTGCAATATACTTGGCCTCTATCGTACGAGATGAATTTCTCATTCATTATAACCAGGCCCAAACTCAAAAAAAATTTGGGAATCCTTGTAGCTTCATAGGATCCATCATCACATATGAAAAAATGTTCAGTCTCATTCCTAAGGTTTCTCAAACTCTAATAGAGATCAATTTAGGTGATTGAACTTGGTTTACCTTCTTTAATATCAAAGCCACCAATTCAAATTAGCACTTTCTTCATAGCTACTTACTCATATATCTCCAACATAGAGACTTCTTTAGTGCATTTATCAATGTCCCACATTCTTGTGAACTTGTTTCCTAGACATATCACATACCACAAGTAATTGTAAGTTAGCCCCTTATTATCAGCATTGTCGATTTTGAGGCCATAACTTTTGACACAAAAATAGCTTACTTTTCTAGATTTCAACGCTACTCTAAGGTGTCATGGTCTTTAGCTTTGCTAGCAGATAGAGATCAACTCATTTCCTTGCATAGGCTTAGATGTGATCTTGAACTGCCTTGCTTCACCAAATATTTGATACCATCTTGAAAAATAGAGTTAAATGGATATAAGAACTATTTCTAAACTATGTTAATCACTTGTGAATATATATTGTAGTTCTTTTATCTTCATCAAGAAATAAGAATTCAAAAATTCAACCAATAACAATGAAAGGAAAGTAGAGATCACAATGTTGAAAACTTACGATATGTGAGATCACGTGTAAGAGAGAGAGAGAGATATTTCAACCAATAACAATGAAAGGAAAGTAGAGATCACAATGTTGAAAACTTATGATATGTGAGATCACATGTAAGAGAGAGAGAAAGATGTGAGTGATAAGTGAATGTACAAAATGAAAAGTTTCAAGAGTATTTTATACTCAATATACCCAAGAGACATGTATCTTTTTAAATTATTTCATGTCTCTTTTTAAATTAAATTCTAGTAACTGTGCACATTTACATTTTTTACTCAGATTTGTTAGTGTGTTGAAGAACACGTAAATAATGGTGGGCATTAACTTCTAGTAAGTATATTTATTTACATCTTGTTCCTTATCCCATATTTTACACAAATGCTTGCTTAATTATGGTAGGCAGCAACTTATGGTAAATATGTTAATTACATGAGTATGAGATATTTGAAAGGATATTAATTTTAGGTGGTTTTTTTGATTTCCTCTATTTTAATTCTCTTTCTTCTAATTCAAAATTTAATTTTCCTTTGTGTTTTTACATAGTATTATAAATATATCAAGAATTATGAACAGTGACTAAGGCTACATTCCCCAAGAGATTTCTTGAAAATAGTGTGACAAGGCTACATTCTTCAAGAGATTTTTTGAAAATGATGCGACAGGATGGGATATTTGATGTGAACTAAAGTAGAGATCGTTGTCTAGTTCTCTCTGTCAACTAGACCCATAGCCAATAGGAATAGGTGAGTCTCACACTAGATGGAAGGCATAAAAGATGGAACTTAATAGGAATATTGTTTTCATACCTTTTGTTACCTCTAAGATGGCATGACCATTGACGCCACCTAGTGGCCATGTCATCTACAACCATGTAACTTATCTCCCCTACTCCTTGCTAATGTTAGAGTGATGTCACCTTGCCACATGTCATCTACAATGGGAATTTGTAGCCACCCATCCAATTGATTCAGACTACCACATGTCACTTCATAGAGGCGCTACATCATCAATTAATCCATGTCATATCTACATAGATCTACCCAACTTAAGTGGTTTCTACCACCTCAACCTAGGGTTATGGGTCCCACTAGGTTGAGCCCTTGATGCCAATCAACAGTTTTCCAGTATGTGAATGTTGGTGCCCTTGACAATATTTATTCATTAAAAGAAATTCTTATCTTCATTCCCCAGGACAAATAACTTACTGTTTGTTGACAAAATTGATTTTATGTTGCTTATTTTCCCCCCACTATAGGTTACCTTTCCTAGCGGGAGGATTCTGACCTGGGTAGCCTTGATACTGTCCAGCCATAGGCCATTGATAAGAAACAAATAGGTTGTATAAATTCTCACTGTAGATTAACCTAATAATGCAATATACCTAAAGCGAAATACTTTAATCTACTTCTACAATCAAACTTGCGGAAGCTTAATATATTTGAGCAAGATCAAGTAGAACACATATAACTAGAAGAAGAATAAATGGACATGAGACACATAAGAATACTCTGGGAAAGCCTCAGCTAAAAACCCCACTATTTGTATTATCATACAAGGTAGAAATACATCAAGATTACACAAAGCTTTAGCTTTCACAGCTAGCCAGCTCTTAGTACAATCCTCCTGGATGCTTACAGGGAGACAAAGCTTCACACAAGCCTTCTCCTCTACCCTCCAAGCTCCTATTTCCTTTCATTGTTTCTCCTGGGTGATCCATCTATTACAAAGTGTAACACTGATCACTCACATTGATCTCAGACCCTGTAATATTGTGTAATCCTCAAGGAACCTTTAATCCTTCTACATGAATGAGTTTCCTTTTATAGGAAAAATCATGCTATTGATAGTAACTTGTCCATGTCTCTAATATCAACTGGGTCTTTCTCTGAATAGACATGCATGAAATATTTATGAGAGAATCTTCAGTTATCTGGACTACACTAGTTTGATGCATGCATGCATTAACTGACTGAACTCACAATTAGTTCCTCAAACTGTTTGAAACTAATTTAATTGGAAATAACTCAGTTAACTGAGCTAACTTGTTACAACTCAAATATAACTCAATATTATCTCCTTAATTAAGGGATAATGTCCTTAATTTAAGGGATAAGTATTGCATCACTTCACAAAGACTTCTAGCCTGAATTTCTCCAACTAATTAACTCAAGATGAATTAATTAATTATTTTTCAAGTAGCTTGTGAGACTAAATTCGAATTTTAATTTTAAATTTTAATTCAAGGACAAATTAAAATTGGAATACTCTAGATTCTATTTTTAACATTTTTTGTTGCTATTTTGAATACTCCCTCTCAACAAGAAAGGAATTCAACTCGTTCCTGATCCTGAACCTTTGGAATGTTCTGCATGCAACACTTCTCTCACTTGTTGCTCCAACAACTTCAAAAACATAAAAAAACATCCAACATGAACTAGTATGATGCCTCTGTCATTAAAGTCTCTGACTGTTATTGCCTCTGTCAACTTTGACCTCTGACTACAACAATACCACCCATTCCTCCTGCTACTATGTACTTTGGGCTTCTGTAGCAAGGTACAATCCATGAGATAAAACCTCTCAATGGACCTACCCAATTTCAGCCTTCTTGAGACTATCACTTCACATCGCCCCACCTCACACATGGAGGTATGGCTGCATGTGATCCCTTTGCCCACTTGGCTCGAAATTTTCCCCTACTAAAGATCTCTGCATGAGTGGATTCCTCCACTCGGTCTCCTCTCAGCATATCCAATTGTGGCTCCTCCAAAATTGTTTGAGACTTCTTCTAGGGCTGCATGTTGAGAGGTAATTTACTCTCCCTCTCAACCACCAAGTCTCTAACATTTGGCTTACTCCTCAAGGCTTTGCATGCATCTTGAACCTCAAGAGCATACAGGTTCTTGTCTCATGAACCAATCTGTTTCACCTGTCTCATGGTGATGTGTCTAAGGAAAACCTTTCCCTTACTAAAAATAACATTTTAGCCTTTGTCCTCCAACATCACGATCGATACCAAATTCTTGTTCAGCCTAGGCACATACTTCACATCTGTAAAGGTGATAAGATATTCATGCTCCCTCTAAAAAGCAACCGTGCCCACTCCTGAAACACTATACCTTTCATTGTCACCAATCTCTATGTGCATCTTGAGGTCTTTCTCCTCCAAGGTACTAAATAAACTTTTATTTCTAGTCATTTGGAATGAGGCTCCACTGTCAAGAAACCAACCACTATCCATCATCGATGACACCATGCATGCGATGAAGGTGAAGTCCATTTCGAACTAAGAGGCTAATGCCTCACCTTCAGATCCTTCTGAGGATCCCTTCTTGGACTTCTTTGATGGGAAATTAGTCGCATAATGACCCATTTCATGAAAATTAAAGAATCTCACTTTAGACTTGTCAACCTTCTTCCCTCCATGAGAAGAATTTGATTTGGAATGAGAATCCTTCTCCTTCCCTTTCCTTGCCTTACTCGTTAAGGCCAGATTTTCTTCATCATCCTTGGATGATGAACCATCTCATGTGCTCTTCCTGATCTCCTCTTGCATGAGATCCGACCATAGTCATTCCCAATCTGCCAGTTTTTCCCTTCCATTCACAGAGCCCTGGTAACTATTCCAGCTCTTTGGAAGGCCAAGGAGAGTGAGGCTTACCATATCATCATCAATAGTAGTTATTCCCACACTCCTAAGCTCATCTCTGCAAGTGGTGAGCTTGTTAATATATGTGGAAATAGTATCACAATTCTCCATCTTGATTCTTCGAAGCTTATCTTTGAGCACCAATTTCCTCTAGTCGCTACTTTTCTGGTAGAGGTCCTTCAATGTCGTCCACATTGAATATGGAGTATCCTTCCCATGGAGACTCGAGACAAGATCATATCGATCTCCCTCAAGGATGATCCATCTCACCCTCGCTACACACTTCTTCCATTCAGCCAACTCTTATGCATTAGTTGAACTTGGCTTTGTGATTTCTTGAATAATGAAATCCTTCAAGGCATTGTCTTCTAATACAGCCTCCATGTGATCTTTCCATGCTATGTAATTCAAGTTGCCATCCAAGGCATACTCAAGCCTGAAGCCATAGAATGCCATTGACTAACCTTGAAGTATGAGATGAATTTGATTTTCACCTACAACCCCAGACTTCAAACTTCGAATTCTCTTCTCCGTATACTATTCACTACTTCGATAAGCTCATCTCTGATACTATGTAGAAATTCTCACTGTAGATTAACCTAATAATGCAATATAACTAAATAAAAATACTTTAATCTACTTCTACAATTTAACTTGCGAAATCTTAATAGATTCGAGAAAGATCAAGCAGAACACATATAACCAGAAGAAGAATCAATGCACAAGAAACACAAAAGAATACTCTGGGGAAAGCCTCAGCTAAAAACCCCACTATCTATGTTATCATACAAGGTGGAAATATGTAAAGATTACACAAAGCTTTAGCTCTCACAGCTATCCAACTCTTAGTATAATCCTCCTGGATGCTCACAGGCAAACAAAACTTCTCACAAGCCTTCTCCTCTACTCTCCAAGCCCCTTTTTCCTTGTGATGTTTCTTTTGGGTGATCCAACTATTACCAAGTGTAACACTAATCACTCACATTGATCTCAAACCTTATAAAGCTGTACAATACTCAAGGAATCTTTAATCCTTCTACATGGATGATTTTCCTTTATAGGAAAAATCATGCAACTAATAGTAACATGTCCCTATATTTAATCTAAACTGAGATCCCGGATGTGGGTGTCTGACTATGGTACAGGTAGGTGGGCAGTTGTTTGGGTGGGCGAGTGGCTGCTCTCCACTGCCACTCGGCCTCTCATGGCACCACTCATAATTTCCCTTGTGATAAAGTTTATTGCTGCCTTAATGCAGCCTGTACCTCCTATGTCGTCGGTTTGTTTTCAGCTCATGGCGCTTTCAACTTGCCACTTTCATATTTTTTCTCTATGTTTCAGACCCTCCTCTGCAGCGGTAGTAATTTGCTCTCGAACTTACCCAGGATTACACTGGGCTCTGGTTTGTTGGGTGACTTTCTGGCTATGCCTGCAAGCTTCTCATTGTCTCTTCAGCAAATTCGCTAGAAAATCATCTGTTGCCCTCCCTTTCGTCCCTCTGAGTGCTAAAGACAAGCTTGTCCTCATCCCTCTCCACCTCCACAGTTCGTCTATCCACCCGGATAACTTTGTTCCTCCAGCCATGCTGAAACTTCACCAAAGGATGATCTGCAGAAGAGGCAGCTCCAGAGGGCAAGCGGGCTGCCAAGTCTCCTCTTCTACGACGGACTCCTCGACTTTTTGCTCAGATTTCTGCATGGATCGATACCCGGCTACTCAGAGTGGATGGGGTAGGGCTAGAGGCCTGCAAAATATGGCAACGAGCTCCCTCAACTCTTCAACTAACACCACTCAGCTTCAATTCCCCTACAGTCATGGCACTGTCTCCTTCATGGCCACGGTTACCATTGAGCTCAGTAAGCTCAATCCAGGTCAAGAAGCAGGTTCCCTTGGAGCGACCACAGAAATATTGGTGGAAGACAGACATGGTTCCGTCGAGATGAACTTTGAACCGAGCAAAGCTTCAGGCTCAGGCAAAAGGAAGGCCTCCCCAACCATGAAGGAACAGGCAGACTCCTCTGAGGACGACGATGATTACAAGTATGGATGCCACATCATCGAAGAGCCACCTGATCCATCTCATGAAGTATGAATAGATTGGTGGTTTTTTCTTTTTTGGGAATTCATCAAGCTTGAGAATTTTCACTTTCTCTTGCTTAAATCGCCCAGTCTCGAATGCAATCACAACTACTTCTGATGTCAGTATACCGCTTTGGGCTTCAGGTAATGCCTCTCAGTTCCATCTATTTGGTTTAATTTTCCTGTTTTGGTTGATGTATACCCCCAGCCTAAATCTCAATTCTTTGTTAAACAATGGGGGTTCTCTGTTCTTTTGCTCTAGTCATGGTCAGGTTCTTTGCTATTCTTCAAGGAAATATTTAGTTGGGTTTTTTTGCGAACTGATCTGCTATGCTTGTAACCATGCCGCATCTCTGGGCTATCTTTTATGAGGCAATGGCCTTGATGTAAAACTATTTTGTATTAATATAGAAGTACACATATTCAGGAAAAAAAAAAAAAAATATGAACTGAGACTTTTTCTGAATAGACATGCATGAGTTATTTATGAGATAATCTTTAGTTATCTAGAGTACACTAGTTTCATGCATGCGTGCATTAACTGTCTTAACTCATAGTTAGTTCCTCAAATAGTTTGGAATTAATCTAACTAGACATAACTTAGTTAACTTAGCTAACTAATTACAACTCAAATATAACTCAATCTTATATCCTTAATTAAGGGATAATCTCCTTAATTTAAGGGATAATTGTTGCATGACTTCACAAATATTTCTAGCTCGAACTTCTCAAACAAATTAACTCAAGATGAATTAATAAATTATTTTTCAAGCAACTGGTGAGAATAAATTCGAATTTTAATTCTCAATTTTAATTCAAGGACAAATTAAAATTGGAATACTCTATATTCTATTTTTAACATTTCTTGTTGTTATTTTCAACATGGGTTAAAAGGTTGTTGAGTCTGTTGACCTTGGACATACGAACTTTGCAACTGCTACCCCTAGACATAAGGGTTTTTAACCTTCTACCCTTGGATATAATGATTTTGCACCTGCTGCTCCTGGACATAAAGATTCTAAACCAATTGTCCTTGGACATAAGGATTTTGAGCCTGCTTCTTCAGGACTTGAACTTGACCTTGCAAAGGTTGCCCTTATTGATATGAATACAAGGGTTGATGTTGCCCAAGGTGACCTTATTGCTACAAGGGATGGCCTTGCTACTGTAAAGGTTATCCCTGTAGCTGTAGAGGTTAACCTTGCAAGGACATAGGTTGGGATGACTGGTGAACAAATTGTGTTTGCAGCTGCAAAGTTGGTTGTGACTATTGCAAGGGTTTCCTCTACGATTGTTGTAGTTGTCCTTGCTACTGCACTAATTGGCCTTGTAAGGAGGACCCTTGCTTCTACGAAGGTTACCCTTGGTGCGGCAAGGGTTTTCCTTGCTGCGACAAGGGTTGCCCTTGTTGCTGCAAGGATACCTGGAGAGTTCATGGGGTCACATACCCGAATTAGAATTGTCCATATCCACCAGGCATAGCAGATGGACCAGGTTGAACATAAGGCCCAGCATGATGGACGTAAGGCAGATTTACCATCACTTGTGAACCATATGGAACATAAGGAGGTTGGAACAAAACCTGAGCCACATATGGGTGCTAGTATTAGACGTTACTTGAACTAGACAGACCAACAGGGTTCGGCTGTTGGTATTGGACATTACTTTATCTAGAAGGACCAACAAGACTCATAATAGCACTGTAAGAGGGTCGATTCATTAGAACCATGTGAGCTTTTAAGCCTTTCACATTGGTTTCACTAGACATCATAGAGATAATTGAATCTTGCCCCTGAGGCGCTGATATAGCCTGTCTACTTATTGGAGGGGTCGAAGAATTTACATAGACTTGACTCAAGAATGTCGGTTGAACTAGAAGAGTCATTTGAAATGACAAAACACATGGAGTCGTAATAGTGGGTTGTACCAGAACTGAAGTGACTGTAATATGCACAATTGGTTGAGAGGTCAGGTTCTGAATGAACGAACCTGGGGTAGGCATAGCACCAGACAACTAGATAGGGTTGTGATATAATGATGAAGCACTAGGAGTCCCTGAAACCCACTGAGCTAGAGAGGTATAACGATGAAGCAATGAAGGCCCACTATACTCATTGTAAACTCTGGTTGGAATGCTTCCCGTGAAAGGGAAACCTTTGAGAGGGAATGGATATCCTTGCTCATCAACTACATGAGGAGTGTGTGTAGCAAAAACCTCCAAGTGACACGAAGAGGAGATTGGGATCTCGCCTTCTGATTCCATGGGTGGAAAAAAACAACAACATACAACTGAAGATGTTCGATGGGATAATTTGAAAGGAACATCGGTTGATCATGCGGACTACAGGAATACTATGGCGATATCACAACAAGATTGAACAAAGGATTCAGAGGGTAAACAACTAGTCCTTGCTGACCTTCAAGTGTCAGCAGACTCTTGGGGGTCTGAATAGGATTATCCGGAGACTCTAGGCTAGATTTGTAAGGTGACCTAGTATCTAATGGATGAGGATGAGATGACAAAAGTTGAATACTTAGAACAATTCCAAGTTCAACACCTTGATCCTCAAGTGACTGTGGGAGTTTAGAGAGAGGCTCCTCAGATGATATTTCAGATGGAGGAGTTGAAGAGGAACTAGGTGAACCTGATGGTTTTGCCACGATGACTTTGTCTCAAACAACAAGAGAAGAGAGATTAATTTAAGGGCTTCTTTAAAATATATTAAGGGTAAACTCACGATGTGGTCCACAATAAGACTATGAGGAATGTGATGTGATCGTGAGCAATTTTTTGTTTTTAAATGCTAAAACAAACTAACGCCTTGTCATATTTTAAGAGTTGAGAAAAAGGCAAAGATGACTTTAGTCGCTTTAGGTTTGAACGATCTTGAAAGGACAAGTGGTCGATGATATTTTAAATTTAAACAGTCAAAAAGAAAAAAATGGTTGCTCAACATAATCTAGGAAAAAGGATTACTAGTTAATCATGAACTACAGAATACCTCCCGGTGAACCGAGAAGTACGGGAAGGCAATCTCCCTAAATGATGTGTTCGGTGTATCACGTTCACAAGGTGGCAGACTCGACTTCCTACAGATAAAGGATTGCAAACCTAGTGGGGACTCCCTTTATATACGCGACGGTATGGGGAGAACAAGTCCGTACTAGTGTTATCTAGTGCCGAAGTGAATGATAGCTACTAAGTTTAAAGATGCCAGAACACGTCTCTAGCCTAGACCTCTATATGTGAGCGTTAAGTTTCAAATTGGCCTTAGGTTGATTGAATACATTTTAAGTTTTATCTTTAAATTATGTCTTAGTTTTCATGCCCTACTAACGTGACTTGAAAAACTCCTATATGTAGCTATATGAGACAAAACCCTTTCAATTCAATGAATGTTTACACTAATTGAGTAGAGAAAAACAATTAATGAAACAAACAAGCAACTGAAAGCAAGATGACTCTCCACTACTTTTCTTTTCAAAAAAAAATAATGAAAACTCTTTCCACTTCCTATTCTTCCTATCAAATGCACTTTAGCTAGTCCTTTCAACAGTAAAAGAAGTTCCTTTCCTTTGAAATTCTTATGATGATGCAATTCTAGTTTTCAATGATGCTACTTAATGCAACATATCGATTCAACAAACTAGAATGATGTATTTTTCAATGGAATGATAATGTTGAAAATAGAAACAAGAAAGGTTAAAAATAGAATCCAGAATACTCCAATTTTAATTTGTCCTTGAATTAAAATATGAATTAGTCTCACCAGTTGCTTGAAAAATAATTAATTAATTCATCTTGAGTTAATTAGTTGGAGAAAATCAAGCTAGAAGCCTTCGTGAGTTCATGCAACAGTTATCCCTTAAATTAAGGAGATTATCCCTTAATTAAAGAGATAAGATTGAGTTATACTTGAGTTGTAATTAGTTAGCTAAGTTAACTGAGTTATGTCAAGTTAAATTAGCTCCAAACAATTTGAGGAAATAATTGTGAATTCAGTCAGTTAATGCATGCATGCATCAAACTAGTGTACTCCAAATAACTGAAGATTCTCTCATAAATAACTCATGCATGTCTATTCAGAGAAAGACCCAGTTGAGATTAAAGATAGGGATGGGTTACTATTAGTTGCATGACTTTTCCTATAAAGAAAACTCATCAATGCAGAAGGATTAAAGGTTCCTTGAGGATTGCACAGTTTTACACAGTGTGAGATTAGTGTTACACTTGGTAAGAGCTGGATCACCTGGGAGAAACAACGCAAGGAAATAGGTGCTTGGAGGACAGAGGAGAAGGCTTGTGAGAAGATTTGTTTGCCTATGAGCATCCAGGAGGATTGTACTCAGAGCTATCTAGCTGTGAGAGGTAAAGATTTGTGTAATATTGATGTATTTCCACCTTGCATGATAATACAGATAGCAGGGTTTTTAGCCGAGGCTTTCCCCAGAGTATTATTCTATGTTTCATGTGCATTGATTCTTCTTCTGGTTATATGTGTTTTGCTTGATCTTACTCAAATCTATTAAGCTTTCGCAAGTTTGATTGTAGAAGTAGGTTAAAGTAATTTTCTTTAGTTATATTTCATTATGAGGTTAATCTATAGTGAGAATTTCTACATGGTATTGGAGCTAAGTTTATCAGAGTAGTGAATAGCATACGGAGAAGAAAATTCAAATTTTGAAGTCCAGGGTTCCAAGTGCAACCTGAATTCATCTCATACTTCAAGTTTTTTCAATGGCATTCTATGGCTTGAGGCTTGAGTATGCCTTGGATGGAAACTCGAATTACATAGCGTGGAAAGATCACATGGAGGCTATATTAGAAGACAACAACTTGAAGAATTTCATTGATCAAGAAATCTCAAAGCTAAGTTCAACTAATGCATAAGAGTTGGTTGAATGGAAGAAGTGTGTGGTGAGGGTGAGACATATCATCCTTGAGGGAGTTTGAGACGATATTGTCTCGAGTATCCATGGGAAGGATACTCCATATTCAAGGTGAAGGACATTGAATGACCTCTACCAGAATAGTAGTGACCAGAGGAAATTGGCGCTCAAAGATAAGCTTTGAAGAATCAAGATGGAAAACTACGATACTATTTCCACATATCTAAACAAGCTCACCATTTGTGGAGATGAGCTTAGTAGTTTGGGAATAACTAGTTGATGATGATATGGTCGGCCTTGCTCTACTTGGCCTTCCAATGAGCTAGAATAGTTACCAGGACTCTATGAATTGCAGAGAGAAACTTCCATATTGGGAACGATTGTGGTCAGATCTCATGTAGGAGGTGATCAGGAGGAGCACACAAGATGGTTCTTCATCCAAGGATGATGAAGAAAATTTGGCCTTAGCAAATAAGGCAAGGAAAGGGAAGGAGAAGGATTCTCATTCCAAATTGAATTCTCTTCAAGGAGGGAAGAAGGTTGACAAGTCTAAAGTGAGATGCTTTAATTGTCATGAAATGGGTCATTATGAAACTAATTTCCCATTGAAGAAGTCCAAGAAGGGATCCTGAGAAGGATCTGAAGGTGAGGCATTAGCCTCTCAGTTCTAGATGGACTTAACCCTCATCGCATGAATGGTGTCATTGATGATGGGTAGTGGTTGGTTTCTTGATAGTGGAGCCTCATAACACATTACCAGCGATAAAATTTTATTTAGTACATTGGAGGAGAAAGACCTCAAGATGCGCATAGAGATGGGTGACGATGAAAGGTATAGCATTTCAGGAGTAGTCACGGTTATTTTTTAAATGGAGAATGGAGCTCTTATCACCTTGACAGATGTGAAGTATCTGGCTGGATTGAAGAAGAAATTGGTATCGATCACAATGTTAGAGGAGAAAGGCTACAATGTTGTTTTTAGTAAGGGAAAGGTTTTCCTTAGACACATCACCACAAGACAAGTGAAACAGATCGGTTCACGAGTAAAGAACCTGTACGCTCTTGACGTGAAAGATGCATGGAAAGCCTTGAGGATTAAGGCAAATGTTAGAGACTTGGTGGTTGAGAGGGAGAGTAAATTACCTCTCAACATGCAGCCCCAGAAGAAGTCTCAAACAATTGTGGTGGAGCCATAATTGGAGATGTTGAGAGGAGACCGAGTGGAGGCATCCACTCAAGCAGAGACATCTAGTAGGGGGAAATTTCAAGACAAGTGGGTAGAGGGATCACATGCATTCATACCTTGAAGTGTGAGGTGGGGCGATGTGAAGTGATAGTCTCAAGAAGGCTAAAATTGCGCAGTGTCCATTGAGATGTTTTATCTCATGGATCATACCTTGCTACGGGAGTCCAAAGTACATAGTAGTGGGAGGAATCATTGGGATTGATGCAGCCAAAGATCAAAGTTGACAGAGGTAATAGTAGTCAGAGACTTGGATGACTGGGGCATCATACTGATTCAAGTTGGATGGGTTTTTTTTTTTGAAGTTGCTAGAGAAATAACACTTGAGAGAAGTATTGCATGCAGAACATTCCAAAGGTTCGGGATTGGGATCGAGTTGAATTCCTTTCTTGTTGAGAGGGAGTGTTGAAAATAGCAATAAGAAATGTTAAAAATAGAATCCAAAATATTCCAATTTTATTTTTTCCTTGAATTAAAATTCGAATTTAGTCTCACCAGCTACTTGAAAAATAGTTAATTAATTCATCTTGAGTTAATTAGTTGGAGAAATTCAAGCTAAAAGTATTTGTGAAGTCATGCACCATTTATCCCTTAAATTAAGGATATTATCCCTTAATTAAGGAGATAAGATTGAATTATATTTGAGTTGTAATTAGTTAGCTTAATTAACTGAGTTATGTCCAGTTAAATTAGTTCCAAATAGTTTGAGGAATTATGAGTTCAACTAGTTAATGCATGCATGCATCAAACTAGTGTACTCTAGATAACTAAATATTCTCTCATAAATAACTCATGCATGTCTATTCAGAGAAAACCCCAGTTGAGATTAAAGACAGGGACATGTTACTATCAGTTGCATGAGTTTTCCTATAAAGGAAACTCATCCATGTAGAAGGATTAACGGTTCCTTGAGGATTCCACAGTTTTACAGGGTGTGAGATTAGTGTGAGTGATTAGTGTTACACTTGGTAACATTTGGATCACCCAAAAGAAACAGCGCAAGGAAATAGGAGCTTGGAGGGCAAAGGAGAAGGCTTGTGAGAAGCTGCGTTTTTCTGTGAGCATCCAGGAGGATTTTACTGAGAGCTGGCTAGTTGTGAGAGCTAAAGATTTGTGTAATCTTGATGTATTTCCACCTTGTATGATAATACATATAGTGGGGCTGAGGCTTTCCTTAGAATATTCTTTTGTGCTTCATGTGCATTGATTCTTCTTTTGGTTATATGTGTTCTTCTTCATCTTGCTCAAATCTATTAAGCTTCTATAAGTTTAATTGTAGAAGTAGATTAAAGTATTTTGCTTTAGTTATATTGCATTATCAGGTTAATCTACAATGAGAATGTCTACAGATAAAATGAATATTTCAAATAAACACTTCAATGAAATTTTTTCAAAGAACCAACATCAATCATATGGAAAGAAAGATAAGAAGGAATCCTCTCAAAACAAGCATTCAAAGACTCAATCAAAACAAAACAAGCAATGTGATATATGCTTGAAAAGAGACGTTTAATCAAGAGAAGAGCAAAAAAAACTTTTATTTGTTCTATTGAAACAAAGAAATACAAGGACTAAAACATGAAATGTATAGGGTAGCTAACCAACAACGTGAATTCATGAGCAAATAAACAATTGAATGGATGATGACCCAGATGCCATAGGGACACAAACCACCTAGAAACTCAAAAAATCAAGTAAGGAAAACTCAAACCAATCAATTAAAAAAATCAAGATAACGAAGCTTTCTAGCCAAGGAGAATACAAGAAAAAAAACCAAGAGACAAAGCTTATGAGGGAAGGACACACTGGAAGTGATTCTAGAGAAACCCTGATCTTAAACTACAGAAATCAGTGTGAGTGCTTAACTAACAACAAGAGCCACAAGGGGGTACGACACAACTATTTAAGAGTAAATCACGCTGATGAACGCGACTGTCAAAAAATAAACAACGTTGATCAAGCATTTCAAGGAAAAAATAAAAAATTTTAGAAATCAAAACCAGACCTGTCACTCTAAGTTCGAGACTCTAAGAAATAGACGGTGTCATGCACAAAAAAACCAAAAAGAAAGAGGGATATGACAAAATTCAACACAAATCATGAAATGCAAACAATCCAAAGAGAGGGATTGTTCCCTAGTGGAGTCACCAATTTACAGAGTAGGTAAATATCCTCTGCAGATAGTGATGATCCCTCTAGCCCAAGAGTGGGTCTATCCGTAAATAGAACAATCTAATGTAATTTCCTTAGATTAGAATCGAATAAGAGGGCCTACATCTTATAGAGCTAATCTAATTGATGTTGATCTTGCTTCCTTTCTCCATCCTCCTTTTTCTCCTTTCGTTCAAATACCTAAAACAGACACACAAGAGACAACAGAAAATGTGATGGCATACAATCACATTCAATCTACTTAAAAAGTCAAGGAATCATAAGCCATCAAATGTAATATGTCACTCAATGTAGGAAATAAACCATTAGTTGTATTAATGAAACTTCAAAGAGAAATACAACCTGAGCCTTGACTATGTAGGTTCCCTTTGGCATGTTCGGGTTCCAACACCACTAGAAGCATCTCATGATTCACCCTCAACACAATGGAAGTTCAAGGCCTCTTTCCTTATGCTCCAAACTAAACACAACAAGCTTATTCTCTCTTCATAGACAAACTAGAAGGCTAAGGTTCTTAATATGGCTCTCAAGATTTGCAGATTATTTCAGCCCTTTAATTAGCTCACTGAGGTTTGCGAAATGGGGAGTTTATATAGCTTTGATGAAGGGTAAATGGATCCTCTTATGGTTATAAAGGCCTTATCCGATTTGGTTTGTTCCATATTAATAGGGGAAAGGAGACAAAATAGACTCACTAGACTCTATCTTGCTCAACCATTTACTAGACTTCTGTTCACGAAGCTTCTAGAGCTGGAAACTTTGAATTTATTTTCAAAAACTTTCCAAAAATGCATCAGCATGAGTGATGAATGGCTCACTTGTACCATTCAATGCTAGTCCTAGTTTTAAACTCTGCAAATCGGCAGAGGGGAAGAACTAAGCACTAGCGTCGGTCTTGAAAACTGAACTTGAAGGAAGATTCTTGGGAAATAATGAAAGAGGGAAATGTTCTGTAGATTAAGAGGGATGTAGGGACATGCTCTTCATGGTAGGGAAACATATGAGGGTCACTGTAGAGGTCCTCCAGGATCAAGGAACGAGGAGTGTAGGGACAGTGAAAAAATGTTGTGTAACAGTTGTACCCCCACACCTTTCATCACTAGCACACATCTATGCTACATGCCACTTTCCAAGGAGGGCACAACGTGATAGGAATATTTATCCTCCAATAATTTTGAAATCATCATCCCACATTCTTTGTCTATAACACCCACTCTGAAATGAAGCTAACATAAACCACTGATTGACGGGGTGTAGTGCAACATGAAATATCATGTTGGGTAACAGAGAATTTTTGATCTCATACCTGCCAAAATTCATTGAATTTTAAGCACAACACCCTTCGTGCTTGATCCATTCTCTTCATAACATTGTAATTTACAGTATTAAACTAGGCAACACATATTTTGATTTATAAGCGTGTCAACCATCAGTGCACAATATGAGTAGTTAATTGTGTGTCTTCATGCAAACAATTACAATTTCATAAATAATCAAGCACATTCATATTAGCAACATAGGATATCATTCCAATTAGCAAAAATAACATTCATAATATATTTCCCATCAAAGACATGTAGTATTTTTCAACGACCAATCAACGTAACACATAGTCATATAATATTCATTAACATACTAGTCTTTTTAACATGCATGTTCAACTATACATAAGTTATGGAACTTATCTAAATGTCTTGATATTGTTGGAAAATGAAGGTGGGATCTCAACTCTCAACCCCAACCATAGGCTACCTACACCACAATCTTTCTTATAAATGTCCAACCCCAAGCTAGATCCAAAATCCAAGTGATTTCCTTCTCATGGATTCAACTAGACTTAGTTGGGGTATTGCTCAACTTTCTCAGAGTAAGAGAATTCATTATAGGTGGTTTATTAGTTTTATTCTCAAGGCACACACTTGAAGACCTATAGCACATTGTATGGGTGGTTTATCATCTTACTTGGAAATCACTTACTTGTTTATCAACTTCCTCAACAAGCACTCAGTGGTTTATTAGCTCTTTTCAGCAAGCACCTGAGTGGATTTCCACCCTACCTAGTGGTTAATTAGCTTTACAAAAATCACCAAAGTAGTTTATCAACTGACTTGGAAATAACTAATTGATTTATCAACTTTCTCAGTAAGCACTCAGTGGATTATGAACCATTTTCAACAAGCATCTTTCACCTTAATTCTCCTTTGAGCCTCCCACTAATCGTCGAATCTTGGACACCATACTCCACTTTCTCCTGCACATCTAGAAAAGTCTTCTTATGTGTATTACCCTCTCTCTTATGCTTTGAGTTATTTTCTTTCTCGTTTATCTCTCATGTTATCTTCATCCAACGTTCTGATGATCGAATCCTTGTTTTGCTTACCATTCTTATTTTTCCTTTAGGAACTTGTTTCCCTGTGAATTTGTCCCACTTCCATTTTCCCACATTGTGTGATCGTAAAAAACATGGGTGTTTCTCTACTCAATCATTTCCTTGCGAAGTCTTTGGTGGTAATTTGTATTTTTACGCCAACCCAACCACTTTGAACCTTACCTTAGACCATGGATATGTTTGTCCCACTCTTCAGGATACAAAAAATAAATGCTATTTTTAATTAGAGGCATAGTTTATTACAAAATAAGGAGTCAACACATGGGTATTATAATCCCCACCCTCTTAAAGTAATCATCATCAATGTTTACTCTAACTAGAAAGCAAAAGACAAAATATGATCTTTAAAAAAAACTCTAACATATTCTTATTCATCAAACAAAATTGAGTATAGCACCCTCATTTGTTCTTCCATCTCCTAGGTGGTTTCATTGGTTCCAAAGTGCTTCAATTGCACCTTAACATACTCTATTACCCCATTCTTAAGCACAATATTCCTCTGGTTAATGACGCACAATGGTTATGGTTAGAATTCTCCCTCAAGTTCCACCCACGTCACAAACCAATCAAAAATATGATTTGCATCATGTACATATTTCTTAAGTGAAGAAACATGAAAAACATTATGTGCATTCACTGTGGGTGGAAAATCCAATCTATAGGCCACTGGCCCCACTCTCTCCATCTAAAAGGGTCCACAAAATATGAGTGCCAATTTGGCACAAGACCCCACTTTTAGTGAGATATTCCTTGGTATAATGTGGATATACACATGCTCTCCCACTTAGAATTCCTTATGAATCCTCTGTTGTTTTGCATAACTCTTTTTCATACCCTAAGTTTCCTTTAATTTTCATTGGATCTTAACTACTTCTTGCTCCATTTTCTTCACTGTATCAAGTCCAATAACTACTTTAGTTATTGAGTCATCCAAAATTATAGGATTATTACATTTCCAGACATAGAATACCTCAAAAGGGATCATACCTAGTGGCTCCCGATATCCATTTTTTTATGTGAACTCCACCAATAGTAGGAATTATTTCCACTTACTTGGCTAATGAATGACATACATTCTCAACATGTCCTCCAAAATTTTGTTCATTCTTTCCATTTAGCCATCTATCTAAGGATTATAAGAATTACTAAAAGCTAGTTGGGTTCCAAAACTAGCAACCAATGAATTCCAAAGTTTAGAAGTGAACTTGCATCTCAATATAATATAATCTTCTTAAGCACACCATGCAACCTGAATATTTCATTCATGAATATCTAGGCTATATCAATAGCTTGTGAGTTGACTTGACAACAATGAAGTGAGCTATCTTTTTGAGCTTGTCCACCGCCACCATAACGACATCATGTTTTTTGGATGTCTTTGGAAATCTTGTAATGAAGTCCATAGATATGACTTCCCTCTTCCACTCAGGGATTGGGAATGGTTGCAACATGTTGAAAAAATAAAGTACAATGTAGACTAGCAATAATTTTTGAACTTGAAAATTACTCTTGATGACTTATATGTCTTCTTTTAGAATTTAAAACTTCTTCATCAAGAAATTACACTTCATAAGTTCAACCATAGAAGAATAAGAAAAGTAGAGATCACCCACTTATGGTAAAAAACCAAAACTTATTTCCTTAAAAAAATCAACTCAACAAGAGATATCAAAGTCATATATAAAGTAACTAGAAATATGATAGTCCAACAAGTTCCAAGTCAACGCTCCACAAATTCCTAGTCAAAATGTCCAAAAATTGTCTGCAAATGTTCTTGGTCAAATGTTGTTGCATGTCTACACTAGGGCTGAATTTTTTCCTCTTTCTCTATCATAGAAGGCTCACACTTCACCTCATAAATGTCTATGTTATGGACAAATTCCGACCTTTGCCTCTACCACAAAAAACTTGTACTTTACCTTAGAAATGTCTATAATATTGCCAAATTTTGACCTTGGTCTCTACCACAAAAATCTTGCAATTTTGTTTCAAAAATTTCAGTTTCCACCTCAGAAAATTTGGACTGATCTTGGTCTTTTATATTCACTTAAGCAAGGGAAGATAAATTACTTGTTGTTCCTTTTTTGGCCTCCTTATCTTCTTGTCTTCCTTTGCTAGAGAACAAAGATATGTTTGTAATACTTGTGATCCAAAGTTCCTATTTGATGAAGGACGAATGAGCTACTTATATGCTTCTTGAAGGATGAACGGGTGTCTCCTTGGGTAGGGAGACATGATCATGGGAGGGTAGACTTGGACACTTGTTGGAGCCATAAATCATCAACAATGAATTTGATTTTTTCCTTTGATAAGGTCAATGAGAATATGCCCTTTACACTTGAAAAATACATGAGCATGAAGATGCTAGAAACATCATAATTTTATTGTTTCAAGTACATTAATGATAAAATTATAATTTATGAAGACTAACCATAGCTACAAAAATTCAACACTCCCACTTAGCTAGGGATGTATTCATAATGGCTATGAAGATGATCTCAAGTTGACAAATTCTATAAGGAAAGTTCAAGATTATATAAGCAACATCATCAATATCATAATCACTAACATCAACCATACATATTCATGGTTCACCGTCAAATAACTATAGACATAGTCTAGGTGATACACCAGAGGCCTCAGCAATGATAAACAAGCTCACCCTAGAAAGAGATTTGAGTAAGATGTTGGGAGGCTCTTGCTCATGTGAGAGACCTCTAGGACTATTCTCCAACCAAGGTCAAAATGACACAGGGGTAATATCCTCTACCAAAATATTCTTCAAACCAAGGTCAAAGTGGCCCAAGGAGAATGTCCTCTACTGAAACACTCTCCAACCAAGGTCAAAGTGACAGAGGAAGAGTTTAAATCCATTGTATTATTCTTAATAAAAGGTCATAACGACACAAGAATATTATGATTTCATAATGCTATCTAATATGTCAAACCATTCTCGAACCAAGGTCATAATTATGCATGTAGAATATGATACCATACTCCAACCAAGGTCATGAAGACAAAGGGAGAATTCCCATTCATGATGTTTTCTCATCATCTCTCTCTCTCTTAATGTGAGGGGTATACTCCACAAGTCCAAGCTTGTCCCTGAAGTACATGAAATTCACTCTACACAAAAGCATCGTAATAATGTTAGTTATATGATTATCAGTGGAGATATATTGGAGCTTCGCTACTCCCTTTTTCACCATGTCTTAAATGAAGTGGTACTTGCTCCCAATGTGCTTTCACCTATCATGATGGTCATCACCTACACCTTATTAATATAATCCTGCAATTAGCTTCAGAAGCCATATTTCTTCTTGCTAAAAAATAATTGCAATATACTTTATTATTGAGTGCATTATATGTTTACTTCCAGCTCATCCAATGAAATTATAACAGAGCCAAAACTAAAGCAATATCCTTGTAAACTCTTTCTATCCTTAGTACTTCGAACCCAATTTGAATCTACAGTTGTACTTCATTATTTGAGACAAATCTCAAATCATGACCAACTTTTCCATAACCAAATGTACCATGTTGGTACTCCAACACATGTTGAGCGACATATCTTGGCTCAATCATAAACGGATATGTTCCCTTCAATAGATCATTGATGCTTTTCGATCACCCTAAATTGTGCATTATATTAGACTAAGACATACCCTATTGTGGTAACTTAGTCTATTGCCTCTGTCGTTGTTGTCTTTCATTGTATCAACTATCAATGATAGTCCATCATCTCGAGCACTAAAGTTAAAAATAGGTTTCCTGAGGAAGTCTTGACTATTCCCTCTAAAGAAATGAGATATTCTTCTTTCATTAGAATACAAATCATATAAGATCAACCTGGATTCACCAATCCAAGTGTGTCAAATCTAAAAAAATTGTAAAAATCCTTCTTTTTTCTTTCAAGTATAAGACTTCTACAAGTTTGAGATAGCTCATGTGTACACTTCTCCTTTCATCGAGGAAGATGATATTTGCATCTAATAGGAATCACAAAAATAAATTTTAATGGAAGTGTACATGACTTCATAATTTTCTCCCTCTTACTAAGATAATCCTTTGCTTTATGCTTATTTTCATTTATTCATACTTCACTTGGAATTCATCACTGAATTTTAGCATAGAACAAGGGCATACTTCATTCTTTGTTGATCTATTTTCTCCCTTTAAGCTTGGATTTCATATAAACCATGATTCTGGGAAAGTCCTCTTGTCACATGCTTTTCTTAATTCTTCCATTTCTTCCATCTCCTATTATAGCATGAGAAATCTTCAACACATACCAACAATCCTCATTAAGAGGCCATGGAAGGACAATTATAACCATGCCAAAAATACAAAGACAAAAGACTAATTGTTAGTCAAAACAATAGTAAAAGAAGAGAGATTAAAAAATACTTATCTTTTGAGAAAAATGTCATCTACATTTTGATCTAATCCTTCTTGCAACTAGGTCCTTATGACTTCATTCGTTCCTTTCATGAGTTAAGGTTACTTCTTTTAGCAGAAACGTTGATTTAGTTCTATTTCTAGGGTTTTATTCACAAATCCTAGGGCTTATCAAGAATTTTATATTTCAAGGGTAAATCTATTCTAAGAAGGGCTCATAGAAGAAGAGATATGAATTCTCTTTTTGTGTGAGATGCCCTTTCAACTCTCTCTTTCTCCTAGCCTTCTCTTGGGAATTCTAGCAAAATATGTCATTATAATTAGTTATTAAAGCTTTTGTAGTTTCATTATTGTATTTATTCTGATGAGGATGCTCATCAGCAGCATTTCCCTTCCTCTTCTTATCATTTGATGCTTCAAGACAATTATTTGTATAATGTCCAAATTTGCAACGTCCAAAACATTAGCCTTTTGACAAGTCTTATTTTCCTTGTGAATTGGGTCTTCTACTTGATTTTTTATTTTGAGGTCTAAACTTATTCCTTTAAGTGTTTCTTCTAGATTTTGCAGCAAAATCTTGATTTTCTTCTTCCCGAGGACTTTGGATATTTCCTTTAGCTATAAGCCTATATTCCTCTTGAGTGCAAGAGGTCCACAATTCTTCAAAGCTTGGAATATGCACTCTACCACATATCATATTGGAAAATGCATCCCACAAATTTGGTAGTCCATTGATTGTTGTAGTGTTCAATTCAAATTTAGAAATGATTTCACCAATTCTTTGGAGCTTATCTCTTATAAGAGCTACCTTCATGAACTAGGAAGCCACGAGTTGATACTTTGACATCTTAGTATCACGAAGTTGATTCCTTAACGACATATTTTGGCAAATGTTGTTGATTGAGTGCAAATTAATAAGAGAGACTTCCTTTGATGTAACCAATTCTGAACCAAATGTGATTAAATTGTTCTTGATAGATTCAAAAAGAATTATTTTAGCCTTGACCTCACCCTTTCTAAAATTTTCCTTCCTTGCAACATAATTTTCATCTAGTTGAGGTACTTTACCTTGGACATATTGCAAAACTTCATGTTATTCTAAGACAAGATCAATCCTCTTCTTCCATGCTTTGAAGTTTGATTCTCCTTCAATTTTGTTTATTTCCTTACAAGAGGGAACCATTTGTTCAGAAATCTTGGACATAGAGATAAGAGATTTCTTGAGAGAAAGAGAGAGAGATTCAACAAGGTGTGATCTTGAACTTTCTTTCTTCACCAAAACTCTAATACCATGTTGAAAAATTAAGTGCAGTGTAGACTAGCACTATTTTCTAAACATGATAATTGTTGGGTAATTTAATTGATAATTAAATTATTTCCTTAAATTGTCAAACCAAGGTTCATGTAGTTATGAAGTGTATGTGCACTATATATGCTAGGATGCTTATTTTTTATCAAGAAATTAAATTGTAGTCTATCAAACTAAAATGCAAGTTGTAAATCTAATATATTCAAGGCTTTCCCTTATCAAGTATGTGCACATGTTCTTTCTATAAAATTTGTTTAAATTTAAAAGCAATGAATTAAAAATTTAATCTGAAAATGATATCTATTTTACAATTTAAAATGAAAAACATTATGCTACTGAACTAAATTGAAAGACTAATTTAATTGATAGATTGGGAAACTAATTCTAGGAAACCAAATCAAAAGTATATGTTGCTTGACTTGAAATACATCTACTGTACTCTTGAATTTAAATGGGACTATTTTTAAATCCTTTTGAAATCAATTCTATTCCAGGAACATAATGAATAAATCTAACTAGAAAGAAAAAATAAAATGCATTTGAAAGCAATGATTTCATTTTAAACTACAAGTCTTGTAGATTATTAAAGTGCACCCTCTGTGATCAGATAAAATATGAACATTTATCTTTAAATCTAAGTCTAAACAAAAATTGTAAATCAATCAACTAATCAAGGAAATAATTTTTTGTTTTTGTCTTTTAAATGAGTGCTCGTTCTATTCAAACAAAACCATGGTAAGCGAACTAAACTAAAATATTAACATTAACAAGTTGTAGGACACTTGCAAAAATCAAATGGAAACAATTAAAATGGAGAAAGACTAAATAACTAATCTATCTTACGACTCTTTAGGGGGACCTCCTATTGAGCACAAGGATCAAATAAATTAACTCAGCGAACTAATCACCAATGCATCAAAATATATGAGGAACAGAGTACTACTTATAGAAAACAGAGTTTTTATGGAAAAAATTACAAACTTAAAGCTCTTAATGATTGTCCTCATCTTCTAGATCAAGGCCATATTTATATTGTTTCTAAATTAACCACTTAAAGATAATAATGTCGAAAAGAAATTTATACGATTGGCAACAAAGTAGTTAAATTCAATTAGGAAACTGATCTAACATGATTTTCTCTTTAGTAGAAAATCATGCAAACGATATTTACCTACACATTAGTTATTCAAAAATAGATATTTTCTCACTTGATACCACCACTTTCCATGCTTGATTTATGTCAAAACTTATTTCCTTAAACCTTTGCATGTGAATAGAACAGAGTTGACATGTACTTTGACCAATCGGATCCTTGAGCCTTATGATCTTCTGATTAAGCACAATAGGTGGGTTTCCATGTCTTCAACATTTGGCATCGTTCCATGTCTTTTATTTTTCTTAAAATTCTTTGGAACCTATCTAAGCATGGACTGAGTTGTGAAACTTATAATTATATAAGGAAAATGCATAATTCGGTAGCCATAGTGATATTCCAGTCAATTTCATAAATAAAATCTATATTATGAGTTACAATTGTTTGATACCTTTTGTTATGGATGAGGATGACCCAAATGACCTTATGAACCATAAATATTCAAAACAATGTATGGAATTGATGAAAAGAGGGGAAAAGGATGTCAAAATTCAAGGCAATTCAATGATCCAACAATAATTACTTATGGTGATTTATATGTCTTCTTTTAACATTTAAAAATTATTCATCAAGCAATTACACTTCAAAAATTCAACCATACAGGAATAAAAAAATAAGAGATCACAATAAATAGAATCAACACAATGTTTACCTTGGGAAATCCCACTTAGGATAAAAAGCTAGTGATTCTTTCCTTATATAATAAACTTAATAAGATATATCAAATTCATAGGAAAAATCACTAGCAATATGATATTCTAACAAGTTCCAAGTTGACCCTTCCAAGTCAAAACATTCACAAATTTTCCACAAATGCTCTTGGTCAAAGTATTCTACAATTATGTACTATGGTTGAATTTCAAACTCTTTCTCTATCATAGAAGGTTGGCATTTCACCTCAGAATTTATATTCTAGGGCCAAATTTCAACATATCTCTACCACAAAATGATTGCACTTCACCTCAAAAGTTTTTGTACTAGGGTCAAATTTCAGCCACTTTCTCTGCCATAGAGAGTTCACACATTTACATCAGAATTGTCGAATTCCACCTAAAAAAAATAGATTGATCTTGGTCTTATATAATCACTTATGTCAGGTAGATAAATCACTTGGTCTTCTTCTATTTAGGCCTCCTTATCTTCTTGTATTCCTTTGCGAGAGAACATAGCTATGATTGTAATACTTGTGATTTGAAGTGTGTTGCAATCACTTAGCCATATTAAACACATACAATAATCAAACCAGCAACACACAAAAGACAAACTGGCAGAAAAGGCAGAGAGCCATCATGTGGTCTCTCATGCTCATGTAATTCTCTCTTATTCAAATAATTTAATAATACATTTAAATACATGAGCAAGTGGTCTTACGATAGTGCGTCTATCTTAGACTCACTTGGTTAAGACATTTTCTCAACTTACACACTAATTTAGGAGAGCTAGTTGGAGAGAATCTCTCATCCAAAACTAGACTCCTTAGTTTGAGGAGTTCTCATGGTTTTATTAATTTAATTTAATATTTGGATTTATTAATTGATTATTAAGAGAGTAAGGCTAAAATTCTCCCCCTCAATGATAAATCCAAAATTAACAAGGAACCATCTTCCAAGTTCTCAAGTTGATCCTCAAAAAACGTGCGCCTAAAAAACCGCCAAAGTTGGATGCCAAAAAAACACTCAAATCTAAAGAGAACAGGAATAAACTGCATGTCTGATTCATCTCTGAATGCTTGACAACTCCATCACATGCCAAGCTGCAAAAGGATCCAACTCTCGTTTTCTTGAAAACAACATCTGGTGTCCATTGACACAATTTGATGATCACCCACTAGCGTATCTGTTGATGATGACTGCCCATTGGCTTATGACTTTGAAAAACAACTCACTATTGCTTTTGTTGTGTTTGAAAAACTACTCACTGCATCTTTTGTTGTTGATGCCCACTGGCTGCTTCGTTGATGTTGTCGAGATTTTCAGCCTGACAACCACTTGTCAATTTCATTGACATTTTCCCCCTTTGTTAGCTGAAAGGAGAGACAATCATCTGCATTTGATATATGAACTCCCCACCTTTAGGTGTAGGAGAGTTTCATTGTTGTACTCCCCCGTTCAACTGCACGAGAGTACCATCTTCATTTTGGCTACAATATGTGTGAGTGAATCTGATTGTAAAACTTGTACAATGTTCTGGCAGTGGATGACCATTCCTAGGGATCAATCCATGAATAATTTATCTTCAATTTGGTAGGTTGGTCTTGTTTTCAACATTTCTCTGATGAATGATTTTGCTTGCCACAATGGTGAAAAGGATGGAGATCAAAACATTGATCTTCCAGATGACCGGTTCTTTGACAAAGAGAACATTTTGGTTTATCTGCAACTTGAGTTTGCATGCACTTTTGTTTGTTGGCACTTTCAGTTTGTGGGCATTGATGTCTATCTGCAACTTGTAGAGAACTTGCTGAGGTGATATGTTCAAGTAATATAGCACTGACGAACTAAATAGGCTTTGAATAATCAAGGATATGTAAGTTGTCGTCATCTTCGACATATCCTAAGTTGCGTCAATTTTGAATACTTTAGATTTCTTCCCATGGCTTGATGATGGGTGTTAGCCTCTTGCTGCAGCAGGTTACTCATATTTCATGATTAACATTTTTACAGGCAAAATATGTCATACTTTACATGTTGCAATGCTCCATATTTGCTAACAGTCACCAAAAAAAAGAGGCCATGAGAGAATGCTACTCAAAGTTCATCCACTGCATTCCAATTTTGAAGAGTTATTTCATTTTTGTATAAATTTTCAGCTAAAGGGAGGTACAAATAGCTTAATCTTGGTCTCCCTAGGTTTCAGTTTCCTCTTTTGGAATATAGAGAATGAATAATCTGTCCAAACAGCCTAATCTTGGCAGATTCTTAGATAGGTAGAGAACCAAAGGAGCCCAACTGCTTAATCTGGGTCCTTGGAAGAAATAAGTGTAGATGTAGATAGGAAGACATCAAAAGAAAAAGTTGAAAAGCTGGGTCTGCAAGTCCAAGTGCACCCAAACCAAAAAGAAGAAAAAATGTTAGGTAAGTAGGCTGGGTAGGTAATTTTGAGGTTGCAAAATGTTGATTTGTGATTAATTCCACATTTTCAAGTGTTACACTCATACAAATCACAGTCAGCAGACAGTTCCCATTTGAAGGACTTCAAGCAAGGCATGACTAACTTCCTATTCTTCTCACTCCCTAAATAATTTACTAATTTCCCCTAAAGAGGTCAAGATCTACTTGATACCTCTTAGCTTCATCATTTTCCATATCATTAGCCTTCGTAAAGGTCTACTTTACTCAAGGAGGGTCCATACTTCTCTACAAAGTTCTATCTCCCCTTCAAAGCCTAAGATCTCTGGAACTTAGCGCTCTTCTTGTCATTTTCATATTAAATACTGACATTATTATTTGACTCCCTATCTATTTTCCCTTCCCCCTATTAAAACTATGTTAATAGCTCCCCTATGTAAATATCCCCTCCCCCTGGTTGAAATATAACCATAAACATCCCTTGGGAATTACTAGGTCATCTGGACCTTAGTAAGAGCCCCCATCTCTGCATAAATTTCCCCCCAAGGGGTTTGGAATCCTTCCAAAACACAAAAAACCCCCCTTCCAAATGCAAAAAACCCTCCCCGCGCATTGTATTTTGGAATTTATTAATTTTGGTTAATAAATCACCAAGCGCCGAAACCCATTACACCATTTTCCTAAAGTCTAAACCCACCCGCGCTGTGAAATATCAAAGGTTTATCGCGCGCACTCTTTGAATAAACCCCGCGCACTTACTCCGCCCGTCCACCATCAGATCACCTCCCCCAGATCCGACGGCCCTCATTCATATCGGGCACCATCTCGTGTGGGCACGTTAGCACCCGATGTCCGACGGTTTTACCGTCGTACACCGGGATAGCTGGCGGCTTCCCATTGCATCGGGCCGCCCCTCATAGAAACCGCTTTCGTATCAAAAGTGGTCTGATGCCCTGCCAAAACCGCCCTCCCCTCATGTAACAGGAGCGTCGCGTCATCCTGCCACGTCGGCTCCACCTCACCCCTTCTTGCCTGCGCCTAGCCCACGTCACCTGCCACCGTGTCCCGCCACATCATCACCCCGCCGTACTGCCACGTCACCCTACTGACGTCAGCATGTTGATGTCACATCTGTACCAGAGGACCCCACTGCTGACGTCATGCTGACGTCAGCTGCCGTACAACTGACGTCAACAGCCAAAAAAACGAAAAAACGTGCAAGTGCGAAAGTCAAGCTTCGGAGCTCCGGAATGAAAAACAGAGGCAGTTTTCGATGCGCAATTAGCGCACGCTATGGGAAATGAGCCATATTGGAGAATCTTTAGGGAATCGTTTGATTCCTCGACCCTTTTTGCACCGAAAATGGCAGAAAAGGCCCAATTTTGCCAATTTAAATGTATCTGAAGACAGAGAGAGACCCAATTCAGAGGTTAAAGAGTATCAGAGTAGTTGTGAAGACAAAAAGCATGTCAAAGAGTATCAGAGAAGTGGAAAAGTGTATCAGAGGATATTTTCTTAGGGCTCGAGGCAAATCCAACATTAAAAGGAAAGCCCTGAAAGTGAAGAAGCAGTTGAGGATGCATTGAAAGCTCACCAGCACAAATGACTGCACATTAAACTCACACGAGATCAGTGGATCAGAACTCAATGCACAGTTATGACAGAACCACTGCACCAAGCCACAGAGGACATCACATTAACTCAATTTTGATCCAGCTGCCACTAGCGCAGCCCAAAGAAGATTTGCTTACAGTTAATTCCAACATAAGTTAGGTTTAGAAAGCTTTTTCCTACAGACCTGTTAGGTCGGTTGTAATAAATAACTTTAGATATTTTGCTTATATATACCACCCTGAAAAATGGAGTAGGGGTTGATTGGTTCTTTGATCTTTGTTAGTTCGATATTTTGCTCGAGCAGAGATTCGCACTATAAATGTGATACTTTCTATAATCAAAGACCGCTGAAAGCATGAATTCTGAAAGTGTTTGCTGTGTTTAACTGGTCGAGGAGTGACTATGGAATTCCTGTGCTTCGACATGGTTCAATAAGTGTTTCTTTAACTCTGTTTAGTTTTTATGTTTGTGTTATCATCAATCCACCGTCTAAATTGCAGAAAAGAAGAATAGTTTAGGATTTGCTTCGCTGCACCCTAGGCTCAATTTCTGCAATTTCTTCATGTTTTCATCAAGAATAGTTATGAACATGCATACTTAAATGATCTTGTTTACGTTGTTTCTTTCACATATGAATGTCAGTTTAGGAATTCTTAACTGCTCCTAGATTACCATTCATTCACCTCTTTCCCTGTTAGATAATGAAAGATTCTTGATTGCCTTTCATCACTGACTTTCAGCCCATCCTTTCAGCAAATTGGTATTGTTTCATGTGTAGCTATCCCACTCCATAATCCTCTTGTGACCAAGAAAACGCAATAGCAAGCCTCAATCCATGACTCCATGCCCAATGGTTTGAAACTTATCACAATTTCCCTTGCCTCTCTACTTGGAATTATCTGCCTCATTTTCAACTTCCATCCAAACAAAAAATCAAAATCCCCTAAACCCAATAACTAGCCTAAAATCATTGTCAACAAAGCTAAATCAATAAGAGAGATCCCTCTCTGATTGCAGGTGGGCTAGAACCTGCAATCCAAAGATTGGTTTGTGGTTACCTCGGCCGTATCCCTTCAAGAGCTTAGGGACAACCTAAGTGATAACATAATGGTGACTTCACTGGGGAACTCCTCAGATAATCTCACAAAACTGGTCTGAAGCTCCACAAAGGAAGAAACCAACCTTAAAAAATTTCGTTCGACCTGTGTTCTTAGAAAATTTCCCAAAAAAACAAGTCAGAAGCTCGCTCCCAAGAAGCATTCGCGCTACACAAGATCAAATCCAGATCTGAATCCCCCTGCTGTTTTTGAAAATCCCAACATAATCCCTAAAATCCATAGAAAGCAAGAGCAGAAAGAATATTTGACTGTTTCTGGTTCCGATACAGTCCAACCTAATAGCTTTTTAACCCCTGTTAAAGTTTTGTTCCGTTCAAGCCCTTCTTCCCCGTGTTCATCATCCACTTCCCCAACAGCTATATCCACACCCTCATTCACTGCAAATACTACCATTACCACTCCTAATATCCCAGTCACCCCAGTTATTCCACTTATCCCTGTTAACATGGCTAATAGATATGTGCCCTTACAGCTGCCGGCTAATCCCGGGGCTATGCCTCAGGATTATTAGACAAAAATTACCTATTTTGATGGCACAAGTTCCTGCACAGCCCTACAGCATACAAAGAAAATGCAGGGTTACTTTGAGAGTTATGAGATTGATGATGATAGTGTAAGAATGAAGATTTTTGTCCAAAGTTTGACAGGTGATGTCAGAACCTGGTTTAGAGCACTTACACCCAATTCCATATTAAATCCAGAAGTCTTATACCAGACATTTATTAACAGATGGGAGAAAAAGAAAGACCCCCTACACATATTATCCAAGTATGATACTATCAAAAGAGGACCTCAGGAAATGGTTTTGGACTATTGTGCAAGGTTTAATAACGTTTACAATGCAATACCGCAGAATTTGAGACCTCCACCTGATCTTGCTTTGTACAAATTCCCTGATGGTTTTGATGCTGAAATGGCATATCAGTTAAGGGAAAGAGCCCCTCAAAGCCTTGCAGAGATGCAAGATGTTGCTGTGAGTGTGGAGGCAAACCTAATTGCTAAAAGAAACAGAGCCAGAACCGAGAGAAGAACCACTTTCAAGGAAGAAACCTCAGCCTTAGATGAAAAACTAGATGCTATCATCAACAGCATGCATAGGCTAGGAGATAGAGTAGAGAGCGTTGAGAGAAAATCATCATGGGAAGGACAACAGTCCAACACCATAAGGAACCCAAACTTCAGGAAAAATCAGACCACAAATGCTGGAAGGGCTAGTCCCGACTATGATATTAGGCCTCCTTTCCAAGAAAACTATGCGGAGGCATCCACATCCAGTGAGCCCACAGATGAGACTCACATGAACCTGATCGATTCAGAAAATGAACAGCAAATATTTCTCACTGAAGAGGACCGAAACTACCCTGATGTAAAACAATTTCAGTCATCATGATTCGACGAATCATTGGGATTCATCGGTCGAATTGGAACAACATGTTATTTTCAGCGCTTTGGGCGTACTGAACCTCAGTCAAAAAATCAATAGGTTTTACCCCCTTTCAACTGGTTTACGGTTTAAAGGCAGTATTTCCCATTGAATGCGAAATCCCGTCACTACAAATTGCTGTGCAATTATTACCAGCCACTTTCGAAGAGGAAAAACGTTTATTATACTTAGCTCAATTAGATGAGAATCGACGCAATGCTGCATTAGCTGTCAAAACTCATGCCAAATGCATCAATGCTCAGTATGATCGAAATGTTACACCTCGCAATTTTTCGGAAGGCAACCTAGTTTTACTTTACGATCAAGCAAACGATAAGCTAGGGGCTCACAAATTTGTACCCATGTGGCATGGTCCGTATATTGTCAAGTGGAAGCTGGAAAAAGGGGCTTATGAGCTGGAAGATTTTGACGGTATCTCTTTAGGTAAACCTAGGAATGGGTTTTATCTAATGTGATATTATGCTTAAACAGATAGTGTGGAGATTTCATTAGATTAGTTTTTTCTACGTTGGTGTGTTCGTAGATTAAAATTGTGTGCTTTACTTTAGTGAGTGTTTTTTATTAATCTTGCTTATCTTGATTTTACTCTTGATATTGCAGATGTCAACGCCTCTCCAAACATACATTGGCTTTGCTGATGGCGCTTGTTGTAGTACAAGGAACATCTCTTCCGCAGCTTGGGCTATCTATTCACCCTCTGACGAGTTAGTATCTATGCATGGGGTAAGCCTTGGTCAAACAACATACAACATTGCGGAATACAGTGTAGTGATTGAATTATTATCTGAATCCATCTCATTTGGGATTCGAAGTTTGATTTTTAATTTAGATTCAGAACTCGTTGTATTACAGCTTAATCGAGTTTATGCCATTAGAAATCCAGTATTATTACGATTATTTTTTAGAGTCCGTCTCTTGGAACGAGAATTTGATTACATAGCATATCAACACATTCCAAGATATTTAAATACATTAGCAAATGCAATTACTTCTCGAACGTTAAATAGACATTTGCATTGAATCAAACAGTAAATTTAAAAACATCTCGTAAAGATGTTTTGCAAGATAACCATAGTAATAGCATAGTATAGCATAAGAGTGTGTCAAAATATACATCGTCCTCGATCATAGGTTGAAAAACACCTTATGATCGGCAAAAATAATAGTATCAAAAGTCATATAAAAAATGGGTCTACAAACCGATCATCCTATCAATGGTGATGATCTCGATAAGACACTATTGCTCGGGCCACCCTACAAAGGAACCTCCTAAAAGGTTCTAGGACCCTAATCACATAATGCTGCATTCAAAGTGGAATGTCATTTATGCTAGTCTCTGGAATGTCTGCAGTCAAGCGCTCTAGATGGCTCTCCAACTCAGCCAAAGTCTTTGTTGTCCGGTCCTATGGGGCTGGTGTCGCGGCAGCTGGTTGTCTCTGATCATAGGGCTGGAGAGCAGCTGGTCGCCGTGGACCCACATCTGCATTTAAAAACTTTTACTATTAATTTTTGGACGATTGTTAAAAATACAAAAACATACATATAAAATTAAAATGTTGAAAAACAATTTTTACCTCTGTCATCCCATTGCTCTCCTGGTGGAAGAGTCATGTCGGGATAACTGCAATAATCCATCCCAGCGTATGGAAAATCCTGGATAATAAAAATTTGGTTCTCTAACCAACGGAAGTACTCTGGGGTGAATCAAACAATCTCAGAACCCTCATCTAGATGACGGTCCATAATTGCAACCCATCGCATAACCCGAGGATCTCGGGGAAGTCCAGCCTCAATTGTGAGCTGGTGTGGAACCAACATCGATACCCTATCTAGGGAAAAGCTGACAACGAAGTAACCATAACCAAAGTTCCTTAGCTTCCCTTGCTTGACCCTAGTCAATTGGCCCTTCACATTGTCCAATACAGCATCGCACCAGTTGAAAATGGTGTCTCAGAAGCAGTCCACTACCATGCTCATCTGGGAGCCTGTAACTAGATGCAGTGTTGTGCTCCCGCAGAGTTTGGTAACAGTAAAAGCAATAACCTTTACTTCAGGATGGGAGATGGTTTTCACATCTATCCATTTTTCCGGATCCTGGTTGCTACAGAACTCTAGTCAGAGGCTAGTGACAAATTGGCCACGTGGCCTAGATCCGAAAAGAGATAATTACTCACCTCTCTTGGGCAAGCCAGTCAAAAACTACATGTCATCTGATTCGATTTTGAGCCAGTTGCTGCCAATAATGAAGCACTGGTCCTGAATGCTCCATCTGTTTACCATCCACTGCAAAAAGTCTACCTGTGCCCTCATGCCAGGTATGGTCCAAAATTTGGAAAGCCCACGTGCTCTCAATGCCTGTAATGAAGGCAGATGGAGCAATGCAGCCTGATCAACATCCTCATGCTCTCTTTATTGCCAAACAAGCATGTTGTGTACCTACAATGCAAAATAGGTGGATTAGAAATTTCATTCTAAACTTCTATGGGTCAAAAATGGAAAACCTAGGGTTGAAAATCCACATTCCGCAGGGTTCGCACTCCGCCTTTTAGAGACAGTGCGTAGGTGCGCACTTCTCCTTAAGGTGAGGTGCAGCACCCCGACTTTTCTCTATGTACAGAAAAGACGGGGTGCGCAGGGGCCACATGGCGCCCCTGCGCAACCACCGCGGGCAATTTTTTGCCCTAAATTTCCTCCAAAAATCAAAATCTAAAGCCTAAAACGAAATTTGAAATGGATGAAATGCAAGTCAAGGACATTGTGGATTACCTGGAGAAGACAATTTTGAATTCTGACAGTCGGATTTTGTGCAATCTCCATGAGAAGTTTTTTACCCAAAAGCTCTTACTTTTTACTCCAAATGTAAACGGTAAAAATAAACTTGTAAAAGCCCTTTTTATAATATTTTTTGAATAAATAAATTAAAATTTATTTATTTTTTACTTTGAAAAGCTCATTTTGGTTCATTGTTATTATTTTTTAAATAGATATGAGTAATGTTTGCAGTTTTTGTGTAGAATATTGGGGTTTTAGGTGAAATTGATAATTTTTGACAAAAAACACATAGGAGTCCTCTTTAAGCTCTTTTCGGACTCGTAAAAAATGAAAAGATTGCCGAGTGTTTCTTTGTGTGCTCGTTAAAACAGAATTACAAAGACGGTCTTTTACAGCTCTTTTCCGACCGTACAAACATGAAAAGATTGCCAGACTTTTGTCATTTCAAGTTTAATATTGCTAATAAAACAACGCATTTTCAGTCACTTTTTTACTTTTTCAGATTGAAGGCACTAAACATGAAAAGTACTCCTTGGTCGTAATGATGAAGTGGTTCTCTCAAGTATTATTTTATACTTTTTCGGGCTTGTGAGACACAAATTTACGAAAAAGGACAACCATGGAGTTTTCTTAAATTTTTCTTCTGACTCCCTAAAATTGAAAAACACTGAGTTTCTCCTATACTGGACTCGTTAAAATTTCACAGTAAAGGACCTGTTCAATTACAAACAGGAATGGACCACTCCTTCTTAGGGTTCTAATCTAAACTAAGTTGGACTCATCTGAAGGATAAGCTTATCACCAAGCAAATGTTATCCTCCTCAAGCTTGTCAAAAATAAAGAGGTACTTGCCAGAAATGGTGGGGGAAAATGAGAAAAATGAGCCCGTTTGTTGTACTATGTGTTTGAAAAACTTTCCATCACTCTTGAACATGACACTTTTATCCACCTAGGTTGGGAAATCCTTTACCTAAAAATTAATCAAAACACTTTGAAAGTCTTCAACCGGTTTCCGGGTTTTAACTTTGGGTCAACTGTCACCGAACCATCTGCTGTGTCGTTACGTGTTCAAGAGGTCTGTGCAAATAAACCATTCACTTGCAAAATATTTGTCATCCATCATTGACCATCCCTGAGCTAGTTCTTGCTAGATATATTTCTTCATACTTGATCTATGATTTCATGTTATGGACTTTCCCATGACGGATCGCTTTCTATCAACTCCAACTTATTATCTTGAAAGATGATCTAGAAATCATCAGTACCTTGGAATCTGCATCCCTCAATGGCAGGTTTCTCACCTTTGATGACAGGTTGCATCATTGACCTTCGATCAACGGATTCCATGACATGTTCGACATCCACTCATTCATTCACATCTCATGGATTGTACTGGGTACTTTGAGGGCCATTGACATTACTGGTGGTTCCTCTCACACTTGTTAACAGTTTACATCATTGACTTGTAATCAAGTGGTTTCTCCCATGTTTGACTTCGACACATCCATTCACATGGGTAGAATCATACTGGTTCGGAAAGTAGAAATGAAGATCCTGGATCTAGTTTCCACCATCCAGGCTACGAGGAATTTTGTTATCATTCTATAGTGGACTATTCATAAATAGATGGCTGCGTCCATGTGTCCATGTGTTCCTACTTGTGATGTAATACAAAATCATTCCTGTAACAGAGCAGTTTTTGGATAGTTCTTAGACAATTTTAATTTGAGTATGGGAATTCCTACCTCAGCGATGATATGTTCACATATATATATATTTTTCATTGAATGTTTTTACAAGTTCGACCGGGGTATCCACAGGAAGATCCTTGAAATGATAAAGTCCTTCACTCTTCTTAGATTATTAAAAAACCATCCTCATCTACTACAGACTTCGCACTTTAGGGGGCAATCTATTACACAAAAAATTGTCACCATGACTTTCTACATTTTGTGGGAGTCCATAAATACTCATACATCCCTCTTTTGCAAGTCTTAAACCTCATCTCTTCATGTCAAGCCTTGAAAATGGGAGAAAGACATTAAAAATGTCTCAAACACTGGTTTCGTACTTTCTCCTAGTATTGCTTGCGGTGTCACACCTAATGGTCATGTATCCTGTGAACCTGACTGCTCTGTAGATTGAGTGATGGGTGTGAACCCCTGTAAAAGTTAAAAAGGCTTGATTTCATTCTTAAAAACTTATTTTAGGTCACTTCTAGACACTTCTAGAAGGAATATTATGTTGGCAAGTCCGCTCCACCTTGGTTCGTCCATTCCATAACTAAGGAAGCTAACTCCATGATATGAGGTGCCTATCCCATTGAAGGAGGAACTTATCCCTTCAATGGTGGACCTGCAACTTCCTCCATTTTCACTATAAATTCATGCATTGGGCTGGTTGTAGAGGAGGTTGAAAGCTGAAGATTCTTGAGGGTAAATGTTGTTGAAAACTAGGCTTCCTTTTTGACCTTGTGAGAGGAGAGATCACATACCTTTCATGTCATTTTGGAAGTGAGTGAGGCTTGTCAAAGTAGAGGAGACCCCTACTAGACCCTGGAAAGGACTTGTACAACATCAAGGCAAAGGTTGTAAAGTTCTTTTATTCATTAAGTTAATACAATCATGTTTATTTTTCTCAATGAACTGTCTCTAATGGTTTGTTTTATGAGCCCCTTGATCTTCATAATGAACATGTTTTGTTATACGTAGGTATGCTTTCGCGTGTGCTTGTTTGTGTATGCAGGTTATTGAACGGGAAGTGCTTGAAGCTGTTGGGATAAAACTGCCTCAAACAAGCGTTGGACCAAGGTAGGGTCTTTACACTTCATAGTATTCATTATTGAATTGAAACATGTTTAGAGATAAATAGGTTTGCTTGTTCTCTTTGTTGCTAGATACCGTTAGATACTAGGGAGATCGGTCTTGTCTACAAGAATGATTTATCTCACCAACAATGCCCAATCTTTGAGAAGCTTTTAATTACCTTTTGCAATATGCAGCTACGCCCATGAAAGATTTGAACTTTGTGACATTTTGGCGAGTGAGTCACTCCATTATAGATTTGATCCTCTCTGGATCTACAATAAATCCTTCTTTTGAAATGACATGCCCCAAGCACTGAAACTAGGTTGGGAAAATTTCTCACTTGTCAAGTTTTACATACAACTTACGCTCCCTCAGTAATTGTAACATTGCTCTCAAATGGTCTTCATGTTATTCTTTTGTTTTTAGTATGATAGGATATAATCTACAAAGATTAATACAAATTTATCCAAATAATATTTGAGGACATTGGTCATCAAGAACATAAATGTGGCTAGGGAATTTGTAAGCCCAAATGGTACCACTCTCAAAACATAGTGATGATATCTAGTCCTGAAGCTTGTCTTGCACATATCATCATCTTTAATTATTCATGATGATATCCAATCATAAAATCTATTTTGGAAAACATTGCAACCCCTCTCAGTTGGCCAAATCAATTATCAATTATGAGTAGTGGGTACTTGTTCTTTATTATAGCCTTATTTAGTTCCATGTAGTTTATACATAGTCGTAGTGTACCATCCTTCTTTCTGACAAACAATACTAGGGCTCCCTAGGGTGATATGTTGGGATGAATGTATCCCTTATCTTATTAAAAAATTATATATTACAGAGAAATGTAACACATAGAATATTGAAGAAATATAAAAATAAAAAATGCTTAAAACAAGAGAGACACAGATATACGTGGTTCAACCAATTTAGGCTACCTCCACGGAGAAATAGCCAGTCGTTCCTTTTATATTATCTAGCAAACTGAAGAGATACAACCTACAACAGATTCGATGTAACTCCCTCTTTTCTCTCAATCTCCTCTCTCTTCCTCACTCAGAATACAGATCTACATAGACGCAATAAAATTCCCTCTTATATAGTGAGGGGTTGCCTTCTAGGGAAAAAATCCCTAAATTAAACATAAATTCTACCATTAGATCATCTTCCTAATGAATGGCCCAGATTGACTAGAAATTAGTATACTTTTACAAGGCAATTTCACATTTGTTTTTAGCTTCGGGGGCAGCGCTGAACCCCCGCTGGGGGGGGGGATTAGTCCCCCCAGACCCCTGCAAGGGGGAAAAGTCCCCCCGCACCCACCTGCATGGAGGGGTGTATAATCTTCCTGGGGTATACATCTGGCTGAAACCTTTGAATATAGAAGATAATCAGGCTCCACACCCAACAATTTCCCACTTGGAGACTAATTATAGCAACTCCACTACTACTTCATTTGCTAGACAATGACTCCACTTTGGACCTGGTTGTTTCTCATATTCTTCATCATACTTGAAGACCAATTGAAGCTGATTAGATTCTCAGTTTCTCCTTGGTTACAACTTTTGTAATCATATCTACAAGATTCTGGCTAGTCTGTATCTTTTCTAGCTTCAACTGTCCATCTTCCAATGCTAGCCATATGAAATGGTACTTGAGCTATATATGTTTAGTCTTGGAATGAAATGCAGAGTTCTTTGCGTGATGTATGGCACTCTGGCTGTCACTGTATAACCTTCCCAACTCGTGCTTCTTACCCAATTCATCCAGAAACCTTTGTAACCAAATCATTTATTTACTAGTCTCTATAGCAGCAACATACTCTACTTTTGTTGTTGAAAGAGCAACAACACTTTGGATTTTTGAAACCCAACTAATAGTTGTTCCAACTACAGTAAATACATATCCTATAGTGCTCCTCCTATTATCTTTGTCACCTACCATATCTGCATCAACATATCTCTGTAAAGCAATGTTTGAACCACCAAAGCATAATGCTTGATTTGTGGTACCTCTCAAATACCTGAGAATCCACTTCACCACCATCCAATGTTCTTTTCCTGGCTTGTTCATGTACCTGCTTACAACTCCCATTGCATGTGCAATATCAGGCCTTGTGTAGAGCATTGCATACATTAAGCTTCCAACTGCTGATGCATATGGAACTTCAGACATATGAGCCATTTCTTCCTGAGTTTTTGGACACGCCTCCTTACTTAATTTCAAATGGCTAGCCAAAGGCATACTAACTGGTTTTGCGTTCTGCATATTAAGCCTTTTCAACACCTTTTCTATGTACGCACTTTGAGAAAATGTTAATTTGCAATTCTTCATGTCTCTAGGTATTCTCATACCAAGGATTTGTTTTAGACCACCTAAATCCTTCACTGCAAATGAGTTTGCCAATTTCCTTTTGAGCACATTTATTTCTTGCATGTTAGAACCTGCAACAAGCATGTCATCTATATACAATAAAAATATAATATAATTTCCATCATTTTGCCTTTTGAGATAAACACAATGGTCAGAGTGACATCTAGTATAACCATGTTCAGACATAAACCTGTCAAATTTTAGATACCACTGCCTTGGAGCCTGTTTTACGCCGTATAAGCTCTTCTTCAACCTGCACAATAGTTTTTCCTTCCCTTTTACCTCATATCCTTGTGGCTGCTGCATATATATCTCTTCCTCCAAATCCCCATGGACAAAGGTTGTCTTTACATCTAACTGCTCAAGATGAAAACATTTAGCTGCTACTAGACTTAAAATAGTTCTGATTGAAGTCATTTTCACAATAGGAGAAAATATTTCATCAAAGTCTATACCCTTTTTCTGTGCAAACCCCTTCACCACAAGTCTAGGTTTGTACCTTTTTCTACCTCCATCTTCTTCCTTTAGACTGTAAACCCATTTATTTTGCAATGTTGTTTTACTTGTGGGCAACCTGACTAAGTCCAAAGTCTCGTTATGTGCTAAGGAGTCCATCTATTCTTTCATGGCTTGCTTCCACTTCTTCCTGGTTTCTACCTGCACTGTTGCTTCATAACATTTTGGTTCACTAGAATCAGTCAAAAATACATAACATAATGAAGTAGAGTATCGTTCAGGGGGTTTACTTATCCTGCTAGATCCTCTAACACCACTTTCAGGTGTTTGAGGTGCTTCTTGTTCTTGTGGTTGTTGTGCTAGCTATTGATCATTATGACTTTTAGGAACCATCACTTTTCTTGTGATATTGTCAAGCACTGTGTATTCTTTGTTTTCTTTTTCCTGTTTCTTTTCGTGCAATTGATTCTTATAAAAGACCTTTTCATTAAATATTACATCTTTGCTCCTAATGATTTTGTGATTTTCATAATCATATAAGTAATAACCAAAATCATTAACACCATATCCAATAAAGGTACATTTCTTTGATTTTTCTTGAAGCTTTGTTCTATTTTCTTTGTTAATGTGGACAAAGGCTTCACAACCAAAAGTCTTTAAAAAATAGTGTTTTACCTTCTTACCTGTCCATGCCTCCTTTGGAATACCACCATCGGCCCTCTGTTTAATAGATAAACAACAGTATCTAAAACATCTACCCAAAATTGTAGAGGCAATCCTGGATGCAATCACATGCACCTTGCATGCTCCATGATTGTCCTGTTCATTCTTTCTGACATTCCATTTTCTTGTGGTGTTCCTAAAATTGTGTTCTCTCTATGAATTCCATTCTTTGAACAATACCTATCAAACTCTCTACTGCAATATTCACCTCCATTATCTGATCTGAGACACTTCAACCTTTTTCCTGTCTCATTTTCAACCAAAGCTTTCCATTTCTTGAAAGTACCAAATACATCAAATTTATTTCAAATACAATAAATTCAGGTTTTTCTGGTTGCATCATCAAATAGAGTAACATAATAATGAGAGCCACCAAGAGATGATACCTGAGAAGTTCCCCATACATTTGTATGCAAGAAATCTAATTTTTCACTCTTCTTTTCTTTCCCAACTCTAAGGAATCTAACTCTCTTCTATTTTCCATAAACACAAATCTCACAGAATTTTAAATCAACATGCTTCAAACCTGACAATAAATTTCTTGAGTGAAGAATATACATCCCCTTCTCACTCCTGTGCCCGAGCCTATGATTCCACAATGCCGTATCTTCTCTTGTAGAGATTAAAGCATTAACAAAATTAGAAATACCATTGCATAAGTACAATGTACCAACCTTTTCTCCTTTTGCTATTACCAGGGATCCTTTAGTGACCTTCCAAGTTTTATCTATGAAAGTAGTTACGAAACCTTCACCTCCCAACTACCCTCTTGAAATCATATTTTTCTTCAGATTTGGAACATGCCTTACCTCCTTCAATAGCCATTGATTTCCATTCTATTGCTTTATGAAAATTGTGCCCATCCCAACAATTTTACAGGGTTTATCATCACCCAATCAAACTTGTCCAAAATCTCCTTGAACATAATCATGAAAACGTTTCTTGTTAGATTTTAGGCTTCTATGGAAGTTTTTTGCAGTGGTATGATCCGGATTGTCCACAGTCTTTCGTTCATTGAGTCGACGTTTCAAACCCCAAAGGGGGTCCATCATCAGGACAAATCAGAAAAATAGAAAATGAAAGAAAGATTATTGAGAGAAGGAGACATGAACCTGGATATAAATAAACCAAGAACCCTAATTTTATATAAGGGCCGACACTTGATTTCAAGAAATTTTTTTCTTCTTTTTCATTTTAATTTATTATTATTCAAAATTGGCTCAGGATTTTTAATTATTCAATTTATCTGAATATAAAATCCTGAGCCAATTTTGAATAATTAAATAATTAAATAGATTAAATATGAAAAAGAAGAGAAAAAAATTCTTGAAATCAAGTGTCGGCCCTTATATAAAATTAGGGTTCTTGGTTTATTTATATCCAGGTTCATGTGTCCTTCTCTCAATAATATTTCATTCATTTTCTATCTTTCTGATTTGTCCTGATGATGGACCCCCTTTGGGGTTTGAAACGTCGACTCAATGAACAAAAGACTGTGGACAATCCGGATCATACCACTGCAAAATGTTTCTTATCAGGTGTGGCATGGAATGAAGCCCCTGAATCTACCACCCAGAGATCAATAATATTTTCTAATGAAAGAATCAAAGCTTCTTGCAACACATCACTTATTACATTCGCTTCATGATTGTTTTCTTGTTGTGCGTCTCCTTCTTTTCCCTTCCAAGAATTGTAGTCTTTCTTCAGGTGTCCTTTCTGCCCTCATTTCCAACACACTATCCCCGATTTGGACTTGGATCTACCTTTTCTTGACTTACTGTGATATCCAGAGCTCTTTCCTCTCTCCATTTTTCTTCCCCTAGTCTCTACAGTTAATGCATTACCTAATGTCTCACCAGAGCTTTTCCATCGCATTTCCTCACTAAGGATTGCACCGACAACATCATTAAACTTTAAAGTACTAGATCCAGAGAAAAAGCTACTAATGGCCATAAATAAACCATTCCAACTTTCTAGCAATGAGCACAAAAATAATAGAGCCCTAACTTCATCATCAAAATTTACCCCTACAGAACTTAACTGACTTGTAACTGTATTAAAATCATTTAAATGGTCTGCAATAGATCCACCTTTGAACATCTTCCTATTAAATAAAAGCTTCATAAGAAATACCTTATTTGAGCCCGAGGGTTTTCCATATAGTTTGGCCAATGCCGACATTAAACCATTTGTTGTCATTTCCTTTGAAATATTAAACGCTATCGACGCCGCTAGGCACAACCGTATTGTTCCAACTGCCTTTCTGTCAAGAATATCCCATTCTATGTCTATCATACTCGTTAGCTTCTTTATCTTTCTGCTCAATCGTAGGTACAGATCTCTCTGATACAGATAATCTTCCATCTGCATCTTCTGCAGCTGGTAGTTTTGGTCGTTGAATTTTTCGTCCCTAAACCTACCATATTCTGCCATTTCTCCCACTCAAATGTGGAACCCTTCTCTCCTACGAGTTTATTAGTCAAATAGACCTTCGGCTTTGATACTAGTTGTTAGAAAATTATATATTACAGAGAAATGGAACACATAAAAATATTGCAGAAATACAAACACAGAAAACACACAAAACAAGAGAGACACAAATATACGTGGTTCACCCAGTTTGGGCTACGTCCACGGAGAGACAAATAGTCCTTTCTTTTATATTATCCAACAAACTGAAGAGATACAACCTACAGCAGATCTGTTGTAACAGCCTCTTTGCTCTCAATCTCCTCTCTCTTCCACACTTAGAATACAAAGATGCATAGACGTGATACAATTCCCTCATATATAGTGAGGGGTTTCCTTCTAGGGAAAAAAACCCTAAACTAAACTTAACTTCTACCATCAGATCATCCGCCTAATGAATGGCCCAAATTGTCTACAAATTACTAGATTTTTACAAGGCAATTTTACATCTATTTTTAGCTTTGGGGTCGCCGCCCTCGAACCCCTGCTAGGGACCACTAGCCCCCGGACCCCCAATCAAAGGGATTAGCCCCCCCACCCCCCACACCCCTCCTCATGGATGGGTGTTACAGTCTTCCTGGGGTATACATCCAGCTAAAACCTTTGAATACAGAAGATAATCAGGCTCCACACCCAACAGTGTTGTGGTATGCCTTGCTGCTCCATTGCTCTATTGTTATTTTAATGCTCCCTAAATTTCTTTCTGTAATCTCAAAAAGTTGTTGGTGATTTTGCTATAGGTTATTACTTACACTGCAGGAATTTACGACATGCTCCATGTGTTTCTGGGAAAACAGTGTCTTTTTGATCTGTTAGTCCCACTAAGATGGGTAGCTATCTTAGAAACAAATAATCAAAGTAACTTGTGATTTCCTTTATGTATGGTAGATAAGAGAGAAGCAGAGAGCACCAACCTGAATCTTTCGCTTGGCTCCTTGCTTGTTTCCTCTCTCCCTTGATAGAGCTTGCCACTCCTTTCCTACTTGTCCCGCTTTAGAGAATACCTGTAGAGGCAAAGCAACGAAACACCATCAAAGCATAGAGATCTATAATACCATAAACAATGCAGAATCAGAAATATATTGACCATAAAATTTCATTCACAAATAAACGAGATTCAAAAATACAAGATTATATGAAGGAAAACTCAAATAGCTTTATTAATAGTAGAAGAGAGGATTACAACCCAGCTGTCTCATCTAGCATCATCCTCCCAGCATGAAAGCCCTCTTCACGTCATGAAAAGCAAGATCACCCAACAATACAATGTCTCAAAGAGAAATCAACAGTACTTCCTTACAAATTACAAAATTCCAGCCTCTAGATCTCTACGATGAGGGATCCATATATAGATGCCTTGCAAGGGGGTGAGTCAGATTTGGGTTTTTGATTAGTGTCATTCCACTGAGAGTTCTTGGTTCCACTTGGAGATTTCTTTGATCTCTTACTCATCCCTGGGCGAATTCAGAGAGGCAAGTGTCATAGGAGAAGTTTCTAGAAGATTCCATGAGCATCCACTTAGAAAATTGTCTCTGTCGGTTGTCTCTTCTCGCTTATCGCACCCCAAAGAAGGCTCTTTCAGTATGCATCGCACCTAGCTAGTGTGGCAGCTAGTATGCATCACACCTTGAACATGGAGCAGTCAGTATGGTCCAGTTTTGGCTAGTTCTGAGTAGTTTTTAGGTGGAACTTCTGGGAAATGATGTAATCAGTTGACCATGACCCTTTAGGGTATGAAACAACACTTTAGGGGTTTAAGAGCCCTTGGTTTATCGACATATGTGATTGGGGTTGCAGTGTGCATATATGTCTATAACACCATGGTTTCTTCTTGATTTTGGCATAACGTACATCGCAAATGCCCATGCAACCATTTCCTTCTTAATTGATCCCAAGTCAAGGCTCACCCATGTAGCACTATCCAGGTAAAAAATGCCACTTTTGGCTAGGATTTCAACTGCCAAATTCTTTTCCATTTTTTTATGTCTGCATTTCCAACTCCTCTGGTAGCTTTCTGAGATGGTGAACATGTCTTCTATGCATTGCCCCATCTTATTATATATGGTCCTTCTTTACTTGCTATTTTCCTGGTTGCCAATTCTTTTTGGTAGGTTGTCCATTAATCATTTTCTGGGGCTTCGGGCCAGTGACTCTTCATCTTCCATTTTCTCCAATAACTGTTTTGTTCAACTACCCAATAGTTTATTACTATGTCTTCCACTATTTGGGTTGTGTACTATTGGATTTCGTGTAATTGGGGTTCTTGAATTAGGGTTCCTCTTTGTTGCCACGCTTCCTACCAAAAATCTGCTTTGTCTCCCTCACAAATTTCCCAGAAGTTGTTGTCTCTTATTAGGGCTCTGTTCATACTTTCCAGGTTCCAAATCACTGAGCCTTTCCTTTTTGACAAGGTTCAGAGTTTACCTTCCAGAGTCCTTGCTATCTCATATTTCTGTTCCCACAACATTTTCCATAGGTCATTCCCTCCTTGAATTCATCTCCACCATAATGTTTCCTCGATGACTTGGTTTAAAACATAAGGGTCTCTTAGTGCTAGACCTCCCTCTGACACAGACTTACTTAACCATGTCCATGAAAGTAGAGCCCTTTTTTTTATTTGCTTGCCCCTTGCCACATAAATTTTTTGAAGATTTGCACCATTTTCTAGGATATGGTCTTAGGGATCGCTTGACTGGCCATCTGATAGACTGGCATAGCTTGAAGGACTGATTTCAGGAGTATGAGGTGGCTCGGTGTATTGAGCATTCTGAACGTTAAATTGTCCATTCTTTTTTGAACTTTCCTTATCAAACCTTCCTAATTCGCTACTTTGTACTGTTGATCACTCAGTTGTACTCTTAAGTATTTTGTTGGAAATTGCCCAATTTTGAACCCCATTGTTCTTGCCAGGAAGGCTTTGCTCACTCTTGGCATGTTGAAGAAGAAGATTTCAGTTTTCTCTTTATTCAGCTCTATTCTTGAAGCTTTTGTAAATTTTGATATGATCTCCCCTAGTTTTTTGGCTTCCTTGAAGTTTGCTTGGCTATAAATCATGACATCATCCACAAATTGCTGATGTGTAATAGTTAAGTCACCCCCCCATAATCTTAGTCCTTTTAACTCTCCTCTGCTTACTCTGGCATTGATTAAATGACCTAATCTATCCACTGCTAAAATGAACAGGAATTGTAAGAGAGGGTCTCCCTGTCTTAGGCCGCGGGATGGCTTAAAGGTGTCAGTAGGGGTCCCATTAAGTAGTATTGACATACTTGGTGTGGATATCATGGACATTATCCATGCTATCCATCTACCGTAAAATCCGTAGGCTTGTAGGATTTGTTGTAGATATTGCCAGCTTAGTTTATCATAGGCCTTTGCTAAGTCAAGTTTAACGATCATTCCTTTATTCCCTGTTTTCTTTAGGGAGTGGATCACCTCTTGTGCAACTAAAATACCATCCACAATCTGTCCCCCTTTCACAAACCCTGTTTGTTATTTTCCTATCAATTCTGGGAGTAGAGGTTGTAATATTTTTACCCTTATGGTGGCCAGAATTTTATAGATTACATTGCAAAGAGCTATTGGTCTGAAGCTATGGGGTTCTTCAACTTGACCTACTTTTGGTATTAATGCCAGAAAGGTAGCATTCCATGCGGGGTGTATTCTTTTATGGCTTCTTGATTCTTATACTGCGTTAAAAGTATATTTTTTCATGAAACTCAAGTTGCTTGAAAGAATCCTGTTGTAAAACCATCCAGGCCAAGGGCTTTATTTTTAGTCATTGACTTGACTACTTCCTCGACCTTATTCTCAGTAATTACCCTTAGAAGAGCCAGGTTTTGATCCCTGTTTACCATTTTTGGGATGTATTGTCTTATCTTTGCTATCTCCTCATCTTTATTACTTTGAAGCTATGTTAGTATGCCCTTGAAATGTTGGATTAGGAGATTTTCCATTTCCTCTTTCTAGATTACCCTATTACCTTGTTTATTTTTGAGGGAGAAAATTTGGTTTTGCTGCCTGTGTTGCTACATCGCTCGATGGAAGAATTTTGTATTCCATTCTCCTCTTTTAACCACTGAACTCTTGACTTTTGTCACCATAGCATTTCCTCCTTCTTTCTTCTTTCCTCCAATCTAATTAGCACCTCTCCTTCTTCTTGAGCAAGCTCCTCTGTTCTTCCTTCTTCTATTATTTTTTGTTGTATCCCTTTCATTGCTATTTGGAGTTTTTCTTTGTCTTTATGGATGTTGCCAAATTCTTCTTTGTTTCAAGTTTAAAGTTTGCTTTTCAGCTCCTCCAGTCTCAATTGGAGTGGGTGCATCTTATTCTTACCTTGAATATCTACTTCACTATTCTGCCACAAGGTTTCCATCTTTTCTATGAGTGTTAGATCTCTTAGCCAGAAGGCTTCAAACTTGAAAGGTTTGTGTTGGTTTTGATTGTTCATGGCAATTTCAAGTTTAATTGGTGAGTGATCTGATCCTTGGCATGGTAAGATTGTTTCTTCATAGAAAATATCTTTCACAAGGAAGTGTTTTGTTGCTAAGAACTTGTCCAATCTGGAGGCTATCGACCTCCTGCCTCCTCTTCTGTTATTCCATGTGTATTTTCCATTGATAGTATTTATATCAATCAATTGGAGGGTTGTCTGGGTTTCCCTAAATCTCTCCATATCTGCATCCACCCATTATAGTCCTCCCTTCTTTTCCATTGTGGTTGTGATCATATTAAAATATCCTGCTATCACCCATAGGTTTTCTGTGCGCAGGTTGCCCATTTGAAGGAATTGTGTTAGGAAGGCCTCTCTCTCAATCGGTATGGGAGGCCCATACACCGCTGATACAAGAAACCAATATTTATGTCCTACCATTCTTAATCTCCCTGATATAATCCTTGTCATTCCTATCCATAGGTCAACCATTACTTCTGCTGGATTCCATAGTATTTTTATACCCCCTGCACTCCCTTTTGCATCTACTATCATGCTTTCATAATAAGGCTTGATTTTTTAAAGAGTTTCCTCCATTCTTGCTACCATATTTTTGTTTCTTAAAGCATCATGATCTAAGGTTTTTCTTTTCTTATCCTCTCAGCCAAATACCTTTCCTTACCCTTGTTGTTAAGCCCTCTTATATTACATGATGTAATAATCATTGAGACAGTTGGGTTGTTTGATGGAAGACCGCTGAAAGCGGCATTACTCTTCATGTGTTGACTAACATTTATCCCATTACTTGAATGGATTCTTGTAGGTTATTCCGTCCTCATTTTTTCCCCCTTTTCCTTTGTTTTGATGTTCTTGGCTATTGTCATGTTGTGTTCCAAGCTGTTCATTCATCTCTGTGTTTCCACTCTCTCATTTTTCTTTGTATTTTTGGAAGATGTCTTTGTATAGTTTTTTGTCTTCTTCTGGGATAAGCCACTCGTCCAAGCCTTTCCACTTATCCAGTAATTTTCTTAGAATTTCCTCTTCTGTGGTTGGGTCATCCCATTTATTTATGTCTACTTCCATTACTTCATACTCCTGGTATACCTCCTTTTCTTGTTTTGTGTTTACTTCTGTTTCTTCTTGAGATTTCTGCTTACTGTTGTTGGCGTCCTGATTTTTCTCCCTGCCTTCCTGATCTGTCTCTTCTTGGTAGTCCATATTTCAAGTTTCCTCCTCCCCTTCTTCTATTTGCAATATTTCATACCTATTTGTCTCTTTACTTTTGGTTTGCTGTTCTTTCCTGCCATCCTTTTGGATTTCTTTGGTAGGTTATTTCTTCATTTTTACTTCTTGAAACTCCTCATCGTCTTCAGTGGTTTTCCTCTTTTGCTTCGGCTTTCTCTCCTCTTTCGCTAAATTTAAGGGGAATTCCTTAAAAAGGTGTCCATATTCATGACATTTTCTACATCTAAAAGGTACATGTTCGTAGTCCAACGCCTGCTGCCAGACCTCCTCATGATATTCTAGTTCAACTGCACCTGATATAGAGTTTGGAATGTTCATGTAAACACATATTCTTGCATACGAGGTATATCTTCCTCTTTTAGTTGATTATGCTATCTTTACAAAACTACCTATGGTGTTTCCTATTCCTTCAAGTATCTCCCGGTCTCAAATGTCGATAGGTAGTGCGAACAGTTTAACCCATACAGGTGCTGCTAGGAAATTTTCTTTGTCTGGGTTGTAACATTCCTCCCAATACCTCATAAATAAACCCGCATTGTTATTGAAATATGGTCTATTTTCAAGAACTTTCTCTTTATCTTGCAGGTTTGAGAAGATTACCATAAAGAATCCACGTGCGCCTAGCTTTAGTTCAATGTGGCCGCGTGGCTACCATTTCTGCTGGATCCATCTTGTTAGTTATTTTTCTGAGGGCCAGACTCCAATGAACTTGCAGATCAATGCATGGTATTTCATATAACTTCTATACCTTTCCAGTTTGTTCATTAGAATGAGAAATCTCGGTTTCTCCACTGCACAGGGTATACGCCTTCCTTTGCTTCCTGCTTGCCAATGTGCTCCTAGGACTGGTCCTGGTGTCCTTTGTTCAGCCTTCACTTTGTTGTTGCTTGTTCGTTCACTCATTGTCATGTCCTTGCAGGAGGGGATCTCTCCCCTCCTAATCTCCTCTGCCATTTCTGAGCCACCTGTTCACTTCTTTCCGTGCCTGTCTGCTTGTTTTCGAGGTATTCAATGCCATCTACCTCATGACTGCAGGGTCATTAGGGTTGTAGAGCTCCAAGAATCCCTCATCGTGATAACATAAATAATTATTTTAATAAATATAAATAAAAATACTATTAAATATTTTTAATATATAATCATAACTAAAATGGTTATTGATGACGATGATAATGATGACAATTAACATCCGCTAAGACCAATGCGGTATATTGAACCTCAAGCAAAGAGAGTCTAATTTTAATTCTTCAAAATCCTAATTTTGTGATCAAGGAGAAGGGAAAGAAGCATTCCAAGACCGCTATAGTTGGGTTTGCTTAATAATTCAAGAATATTGGAGGTGTGCCTCACGATACGGGATTGAGAGCGGATGTGGGCAAGAGTCGGGCAGTCTAAAAGGAAGTGATTTTCATCTTCCACCTTCTTAGTATCACAAATTTGACAGATTCTATTATCCAAGGGAGCCTTGGTAGTAGAACACCATCTGGTCTCACTTCAAATCTCATGAAAGTTATTTCTAATCCTAACGATGTTCATTTTCTTCTTAGTGTTATTCAACATAGAGAGATAATTTTTCTTGTCAAGGGTGGAGTTGACAACCTCCTTAAGTACCTTACCTTCCTTTTACCTTACAGCTCCTTCGCATCCCACATATTGTGGATAAAATTGGAGGTAATAGTATATTTTATGCTATCCTTGCTTCCCACGATGATCACCTCCTTAATCCCCTGAAGATTGAACTAAGACTAGGCACATTATGCCACCCGTGCTTGAGGCGCAGTTGGGGGTTTTGAGTAAAGTTACAAGCAACTTTTTGGAGCCTCTTAGATTCAATATCGTGAAGTTTCTTCTTATACATTAGATATCTAAACATATTCACACTTTTAATGGGGGATAGAACAACTTCGATAAAAAATATAGGATAGGGAGTATTTCCCTTTATCTTGAGGTTATAGGTTATCAATTTGTTTTGGATCTTCTCAATCTTTCTCCATGATTCCATAGATACACTATACCCCCAAACTTCACATCCATATAAGATAACAGGGGTGTCAAGAGTCTCAAAGAAGAACCTTTTTTACTCCAAATGTAAATATTGACTGAATTACAATTTTTTTCAAGCTCATAATAAGATTTCCGACCTCCAATAATTATTTTCTCGATGCTACACTTCTAGCTGAGCTAATGAGGAAGTCAATACACATTCTTTTATGAGAAGAACCCTGTGCTAGACAATGGTGATCATAGATGAAACTACCGTGGGTGATGTTTTTGGATTTAATGATCATGACTTTAGTCTTGTTGGTATTAATTGTCATAACCATCTTGGAGCAGCAGAATGCATAGTCTTAAGATGCTTGTCTAGGTCATCATGGATTTTTTCAAGAAGAATGATATCAGCATAAAGGAGAGGAGTAATGATAATACCACAAATCTTGGTGCTCTTACAACCCATAGTTTCCATGAACTCCTCTATTTTATCAATGTTAGTACCAAAAAAGGTAGGAGAAAGGGGACACCCTCTCTTAACCTCGATATTGATTTTAATAGATTTTACCACCCTTTTTTGGTCTTACACTTGAAATGACAATCTCGTAGAGGCATATCACAAAAATCCTCAGTCCAGGAGGAACCATGATCTCTTCAAGCCTCTCCTAGAGCTTATCTCGAGGGACAATGTCAAAATCTTTTCTAAAGTCCACAAAAAAATAGAAGAGATCATTTTTACTATTGTGACACTCATCTACAATGATCCTAATAGTGACAAGGTGGTCGATAGTCGAGTGATGTCTCCTAAAACTAGCTTGCCCTTAATCTCTTTTACCCTATTTGTTAAGCCAAAGGCTAAGCATTTTTTTCCAAAATGAGCCCATAAAGCTTGGCTAGGATGTGGCTAATCATAATGGTCCTATAGTTAGAGGGAACACTTTTGCCCCCATTTTTTAATATAGGCACAATAAGGCTTTTCGTCCAAATATTAGGGAAGCCATGCTTTACAACCAAATTGAGAAGCTTGTGGAGATGAGGAATGAGGATAGATCTTCCCATTTTAAAGATGTCATATTGGTAACCTTAAATATCATCCTTAATAGGAGTGTTTAAGATTATTCCCATTGTGTTTGAAGAGTCATACAACATCTTAAGATAGTAATCACATTTTTTTGGGGGGCTAGAATGATTATTTATAGTTCTATTAACAAGCACATTCCGCCAAAAATTTCTGGGTGCAACATTAGAAAGGTGGAGAAGATGATCTTGTATCTTATTAATATATCACCTCTTCTTCCTCTTAATGCTATTTTTGTATATACTTATATTCTGGAGCTTAATGATTTCATTAGGGGTGTCTCTAATTACTTTCCTAGCAATTTTATAGTATTTTTCATATGAATGATTAGAAGTTCTAATGTATATCTTATATTAAGTCTTATTAGAGAACTTTTGAATGGTAGTGGAAAGGGTAGTAGTAAAATGGTAATATATTTGATAACTTATGTTATTATAAGTTAGGGAGCCTAAATCAATTTCCAAACCGCTTATGAAAAGGTTGAGATTACTTCTATCAGAGTGAATGTGTCTTTTGCTATCACTATTCTCTTGCATGTGGGTGGTATGCATAGCAAGATTCACGGATAAAGATGAAGGTCTATAGTTAGATTCGGGCTTGTAACGATTAAGAAGCTCAAAGTTTGTAATATGGTTGAGGACATGGATGTCAGAAATCGCATAAGCCACAATGCTGCTACCTAGCCCATGGAAATAGGTCATGTGACCAGAGAGAGGCCATTTATTAATACCATTACAAATTATTAGGTCCTGAGAACTACAAAGTTTTAGGAGCTCAGTGGCTAAATTACCATCCTCGTCAAGCCACAAGGGGTCGAGGTTAGAGTAGATATCGTTCTTCTTGCAAAGAGAAATGATGACCTAGACAAGAATATTAAGACTCTTCATTTCTACTGCTCCTAGATGGGTATGACAATTAATACAGCTAAGGCTGGAGTCATGATCATTTCAATATTTCTTCTTGACTCCCTAGATATACTACACCCCAAAACTTCACATCCATATAAGATAATAGGGGTGACAAGAGTCTCAAAGAGGAACATTTTATTAGCAAATATTAATAACTAAAAATACATTTTAATAATTATTACCTTAAATAAATGTGGTTGATAAACTCAGGTAGCCTATATCAACCACCTTTATCAATATTTATATCAATCACATTTATCAATATATCTTAATCATAAATTATTTACTACATAAATAATAATTAATAAATTAACAATTAATAATACTTAATATAAATAATTACTAATAAGAAATAATTATATTCTCAAGTTGGAGGCATTTGTGATTCATGATTTAAGCAAAAATCTTCTAGAAAAATCATCATCATGACAAAGTTGGAGAGCAAGATCAATAGATCTAATATTTATAGTTTAGATGAAACTGTAAATTTTTAACACTCATAAAGATAAATATTATAAAATAAAATGGAACATCATAGGATTGAAATAAATAATTAGAATAAGCAATTTAATAATGAATGAATTGATAAACAAATTTTTAAACTATTTATAATCAATTTATTAATTTTTTTTATTTATCTAGTATTCATATATAACTTTTACCAACATTAATACTTGCTTCATACATTTTAATATAAATATATTAACAAGATATCAACATAATCATTCTTAAAAACTAATAATATAATATTAATTAATCTAGGAAAAATCAATAAAACAAATTAAAAATTTTAAACAAAATAAAAATAAACTAAAATCAACTTAAAATCAAAATTATAAACATATTGAAATAAGGAGAACACAAATAAATGTTTTTTTGGAGAAACATAACTAGTACAGAAGAAGGAAACCACGGAGGGGAGAAAAACAAAAGTGAGCATCAGAATAAAGGGAAAGGACCCCCAAACTATTGATCTTCCATCTATTGTCCATATTGAGAGTATTAATTCTCTTCTCAATTTTGATGGCTTCTCTTAATTTACGGTGATGGAAATGGTCAACCCTAGGGAAGACCTTGGAATTCTCTAAATACATATGGTGTTTTGTCATTTCATCATGTTCCACTAAAGTGAAGGAGCCACTCTACAATTTCTAAGGTCCACTACGTGCTCTTGAATTCTCTGATATATGGAAGGACCAGTCTCTCCAATGTAGGGGGTTCCACAAGAACATGGAATCAAATAAACAACCTTCATGTTTTTGGGATCCACTAGGTCTTTGATAGATCATAAAGAGCCACGAAAGGCTTTTAATAGTGTAAATGTAGAAACCGTCTTGTAAAGGTTGATCATGGTTGATTTCATATTGAGACAATCCTTCTCACAAATCGATCTTCCACCATGGCTTACCATGCTTGACCATGATTGATTTTCATATTGAGATAATCTTTGTCACAATGCAATGTTGGACCATGGTTGACCATGATTGACTTTATAAAACATGGGTGACCATGGTTAATATTATAAACCCAGGGGATTAATACTAAAAGTCCAAGGGATTATAAACCCAAGGGAATAATACTAACCCAAGGCAATAATATAAAGCCAAGGTATATAAACCCTAAAATAAACATGGTTGACCATTGTTGATTTCCATATTGAAACTAATTTTCATATCAAGAGATTTGTCGTCACAATCAAATATTCAATGATGGTTGACCATGGATGATTTTAATATAAAAATAATAATTAACAAATAATAATAAATTCAACAATTAATAAATACACTAATATATTATTGGATACATACAATATTTATATAATTAATTAAATTACATAATTACAGTAATTAATAACTAATTAAAATTAATGATAATAATTAATATGATTAATAATTAAATATAGTAATAATATAACTATAACTATATATATATATATATATTATATATATATACTATCTTATAATTATATTATATTATATATATATATATATATAATTAATATATATTTTTATCAATTTAAAATTCAATTTAAAACACTAATATTTTTTATCTATATATTGTCATATTTATAATTATATAAATAATAGTATAAAAAATTATATAAATATAAACCCAAAGGTCTATTAAGCCCTAAGATAATATAACTCGAAGTATATTAAAACCTATGATAATATTAAAACCAACGGAAATAATATAAAACCTTAAGGATAATAAAAATTATTATAAATATAAACATAAGTTATATAAACCCTAAGATAAATTTTATAAACCCTAATATAAACATGGTTTACCATGGTTGATTTTCATATTGAGAGAATTTTTGTCACAATGCAACGTTAGACCATGCTCGATCATCGTTGACGATGATTGAATTTCATATCAAGACAGTCATTGTCACAACTAGATGTTGGACCATGGGTTGAGCATGGTTCATTTTCATATTGAGACAATATTAGTCACAATGCGATGTTGCACCCTGGTTGATCATTATTTTCACAATGTGATATTGGACTATGGTTGACCATGGTTGTCCAACGTGATGTTGCACCATGGTTATTGACCATGATTGACCATGATTGATCATGGTTGACCATTACAGTTTTTCATATCTAGAAAATCTTTCTTCTTGAAATATGGCAACAAGAATATTCCAATTTAATTTGTCCTTGAATTAAATTTTGAATTAAAATTGAATTTAGTCTTAACAACTACTTGGAAATAATTAATTAATCTATTTTAAATTAATTAGTTGGAGAAATTCAAGTTAGAAGTCTTTATGAAGTCATGCAAGAGTTATCCCTTAAATTAAGGAGATAAGATTGAGTTATATTTGAGTTGTAATTAGTTAGCTCAGTTTATTAAGTTAAGTCCAATTAAATTAGTTCCAAACTGTTTGAGGAACTAATAGTGAGTTAATAGTCAGTTGATGCATTAATGCACTCAACTAGTGCTACTCCATTTAACTGGATATTCCCTCATTAGAAACTCATTCATGTCTATTCCGAGAAATACCCAGTTGAGATTAATGTTCAAGGATAGTGTACTATCAGTTGCATGTGTTTTCTCATACAAAAAAATCATGCCTGCAGTCAAGGACTAATCCTTGAGGACTGTGCAGTATTAAAGGCTTGGTTTTCCACTTGGTAATATGCTAATCATCCACAAGGAACAATACAAGGAAATATGAGCTTGGATGGTAGAAAGGAAGGCTGGAGAGAAGCCAAGATTGTCTATGAGCATCTGTGAGGATTGTACTTAGAGCTAGCTAGCTATGAGAGCTAAGGCTTTGTATAATTCCTATGTATTTCTACCATGTATGATAATACAATAGTATGGGGTTTTTAGCTGAGGCTTTCCCCAAGGTATTTTCATGTGTGTTGTGCCATTGATTATTATTCTTTTGGTTTATCGTTCAGCTTGATCTTTAGCCTTTCAAAAATTGATAGTAGAGGTATGTTATAATATTTTGCTTTGATTTATTTTGCATTATCAAGTTAACCTATCACAAAATTTTTACATGGAATTGGAGCTGTGAACAGTATACTGAGAAGAGAATTCAAAGTTTGAATTTTGGGGTTGCAGGTGAAAATCAAATTCATCTCATACTTCAAGGATGGCCAATGGAATTCTATGGCTTGAGACTCGAGTATGCCTTGGAAGGTAACTTGAATTACATAGCATGGAAAGATAAAATGGAGTTTGTATTAGAAGACAATGGCTTGAAGGAATTCATTGATCAAGAAATTCCAAAGCTAGCTTCAACTAATGCATGAGAGTTGGCTGAGTGGAAGAAGTGTGTGGAGAAGGTTAGACGAATCATCCTTGAGGAAGTTTGAGACGATATTGTCTCAAGTCTCCATGGGAAGGATACTCCATTTTCAATGTGGAAGACATTGAAGAACCTCTACCAGAATAGTAGTGACCAGAGGAAATTGACGCTCAAGGATAAGCTTTGGAGAATCAAGATGGAGAACGGTTGGTAGTGTGGGAATAGCTACTGCCGATGATGATATGGTGAACCTCGCTCTCCTTGGCCTTCCAAAGAGCTGGAATAACTACCAGGACTCTGTGAATGGAAGGGAGAAACTGCCGGATTAGGAACGACTATGGCCAGATCTTATGCAGGAGGAGATCAGGAGGAGCACACAAGATGGTTCTTCATCCAAGAATGATCATGAAGAAAATCTTGCCTTATCAAGTAAGGAAAGGAAGGGGAAGGGGAAGGCTTCCCATTTCAAATCAAATTCTTCTCATGGAGGGAAGAAGGGTGACATGTCTAAAGTAAGATGCTTTAATTTTCACAAGATGGGACATTATGTGACTAATTTCCCATCAAAGAAGTCCAAGAAAGGATCCTCAGAAGGATCAGAAGGTGAGGCATTAGCCTCTCAGTTCGAAATGGACTTTACCCTCATTGCATTCATGGTGTCATCTATGATGGGTTGTGACTGGTATCTTGACAGTGGAGCATCATTCCACATGGTTGGTGATAAAAATTTATTCAGTGCCTTGGAGGAGAAAGACCTCAAGATGCGTATAGAGATGGACGAAAATGGAAGGTATAGTGTTTCAAGAATGGGCATGGTTGCTTTTTAGAGGGAGCATGGGGCTCCTCTCACCTTAACAGATGTGATTTATGTGCCTGGATTGAAGAAGAACTTGGTATGAGTTACAATATTGGAGGAAAAAGGCTACAATGTTGTCTTCAGTAAAGGAAATGCATTCCTAAGACACATAGCCATGGGTCAGACTAAGAGGATAGGGATTCAGGTGAAGAATCTCTATAAACTAGAGGTAGATTATTGTACAACATTGAGTACAAAAGAAGAACTGGTGCAAAGCCAAGACATTAGCAAGTTGTGGCACAGGCGGTTGGGCCATTTGCATGATGGTTGTTTGAAGATAATGCAACAGATATCTAAAGGACTTCCCAAAGGTAAACATGAGAAAGTTGACACATGCAAAGGTTGTATCTTGGGAAAGTACACCAAGTCTTCCTTTCATGATCGAGACAGTTGAGCAGAGGCTATCTTAGAGCGAGTTCATACTGATTTATGTGGGCCATTTTTGACGACATCCACAGTGAAGCAAAGGTATCATGTGATTTTCATTGATGACTATTCTCGTAAATGCTAGATATATTTCATGCAGAAGAAGGACCAAGCCTTCACAAAGTTTTGTGAGTTCAAAGCTTTGGTCCAGAAAGAATCAGGGAAGAAGATCAAGGCCTTGAGAAGTGACAACGGTGGAGAATATGTCTCTCATGAGTTTAAGGAGTTCTATGTAGTGGAAGGAATTAAATGAGAGTCGATGGCACCTCATAACCCATAGAAGAATGTGGTGGTCGAGAGGAAGACCATAACTATTCTAGGGGCAGCACTGGCAATGCTGCACGACCAAGGCCTACCACTTCACTTGTGGGCTAAGGCATGCAACACAATTGTCTTTTTACATAATAGAAGTCTGCATCGCATACTTGGGATGAAGACACCAGAGGAAGCTTTCTCCCATAAGAGACCAGATGTTGGTCACTTCTGGATGTTTGGCTCATCAGTATATTTCCATGTGACAAAGGATGCACGAAATAAGCTTGAGCCAAAAGTAGAATTGGGGATATTTGTGTGGTACATCGATACACCTCACAACTATTGGGTGTACTTTCCTACTAGTCGGAGGATAGTGGTTCACAGATATCTCAAGTTTGATGAGAAAAAGGCCATGCGAGTTTCCCTTGAGAGTGAGCTCCAACTATAGGCTGTGGAGGAACTGTTGGTTCCTAAGGAGGAGGAGCCTTAGACTGATGTGGAGTAGCCGAATATAGAGGTTATAGGAGTGGAGAAATCCACTCAAGAGGATTCTTCCAGAGATGGATGGAAGCGCACAAGAGAAGCTGACAGATTGTTCGAGGATGCGAGAGAGAATGTGGGAGCACCATCTTCTCAATGCAGACAGAGGAGGTCACCTGAGAAATACACTGGATACATGGCCCTTATAGGGGAATGTGTTGAGACCGATCCATCTTCCTTTGAGGAATCAGTGTAGTAGCTAATTTGGGTTGATGCTATGGTGGAGGAGTATGACTCCATAGTTTGTAACAGTGTTTGGGACATGGTTCCGAAACTGAAGAAAAACTTAGTTGTGAGTTCCTGTTGGCTTTACAAGGTAAAGCAAGGTGCTGATGGTAGTGTGGAGAAGCATAAGGCAATATTTGTTGCTCGTGGATTTTCACAGGTCGAGGCAATTGACTATGCTGAAATTTGTTTTCCTATCGCAAGGTACTTATTTATCAGATCTATGTTGGCGCTATCAGCACAGATGGGTTGGAATATCCATAAGGTGGATGTGAAGAATGCATTCCTAAATGGACAGATTCAGGAAGAGGTGTACATAGAGTAGCCAAAAGGTTTTGAGACCTTTGATCGCAAGTCACATGTGTGCTGACTCAAGAGAGTGTTGTACAAGCTAAGGAAAGCACCTCGTGCTTGATACACCAAGATAGACAACTACTTCACTGGGTTGGGCTTCACAAAAAGTGAAGTGAATGCAAACCTGTACCACATGGCGGTGAAAGGTAAGTTTTTGATCATCGTAATTTATGCTGATGATCTCATATTGATTGGTGATGATCAATTGATAATTTCTTGCAAGGAGGACCTTCCAATAGAATTCAAGATGAAAGACATGGGTGTCATGCATTACTTCCTTGTCATGGAAGTGTGGTAGAAGGATGGGGAGTTGTTTGTGTCTTAAGGAAAGTATGCCAACGATATACGCAGGAGATTCCACATGGTGAAGTGCAAGCCCATGCAGAATCCTCTAGCAGGTAACTGGAGGAAGGAGGTTGCTACTTCAAGAGAAGTGGTAGAGGCTACTATGTACAAGAAGCTTGTGGGTTCACTGATGTACTTAATGAACACACGATCAGATTTGTGCTATGCGTTGAACCAGCTAAGTCAAGCGATGGTTCAGCCTACCAAGATGTTTTGGAAGGTAGCAAATCATGTATTGAGATGCCTCAGAGGCACATCTCAATATGGATTATGGAACGAATGGAGAGAGGGAAAGAAGCTACAGGCTTCACTAATACAAATTTGGCAGGGAGTCCATCAGATCGGAAGAGCACATCAGGAGGGATTTTCAAGCTTGGGTCAGTGGTAGTTTCTTGGTACAATATGAAACAAAGGACAGTTGCACTCAGCCTCGCAGAGACAAAATACATGGCTGCAAGTCAGGTAGCATGTGAAGCCATATGGATGCGGAAAATACTAGGTGGTTTGTTTGATTAGAGGATGGATCCAACTACAATCTATTGTGATAATCATAGTTGTACCAAACTCTCTATGAATCGAGTATTTCATGATAGGTCCAAGCACATCAATATCCGATATCATCATCTCAGAGACTGTGTAGTGAGGAGGATCATGTTGTTACAGTATATTTCGACAGAGGAGCAATATGTTGACATTTTGATAAAGGCATTGTCAAAGTGTAAATTCGAGTTCCATAGAGATAGGATCGGGGTGGCAAATAATCCCTACCTTGTTGAGAGGGCATGTTGAAATATGGAAACAAGAATATTCCAATTTAATTTTTCCTTGGATTTAATTGTGAATTAAAATCGAATTTAGTCTTAATAGCTACTTGGAAATAATTAATTAATTTATTTTAAATTAATTAGTTGGAGAAATTCAAGTTAGAATCCTTTCTAAATTCATGTAAGAGTTATCCCTTAAATTAAGGAGATAAGATTGAGTTATATTTGAGTTGTAATTAGTTAACTTAGTTTACTCAGCTAAGTCCAGTGAAATTAGATCCAAACTGTTTGAGGAACTAATAGTGAGTTAACAGTTAGTTGATGCATTAATGCACTCAACTAGTCCCACTCCAGTTAAATGAAGATTCCCTCATCAGAAACTCATTCATGTCTATTCTTAGAAAGACCTAGTTGATATTAATGTTCAAGGATAGTGTACTATCAGTTGCATGTGTTTTCTCATGGAGAAAACTCATGCATACAGTAAAGGATTAATTCTTGAGGATTGCGCAGTTTTGAAGGCTTGATTTTCCACTTGCTAATAGGCTAATCATCCAGTAGGAACAACGCAAGGAAATATGAGCTCAGAGGGCAGAGAGGAAGGCTAGAAAGAAGCCCAGATTTCCTGTGATCATCTGTGAGGATTGTACTGAGAGCTGGCTAGCTGTGGGAGCTAAGGCTTTGTATAATTCCTATGTATTTCCACCATGTATGATAATACAATAGTATGGGTTTTTTAGCTGAGGCTTTCCACAAATTATTCTCATGTGTATTGTGCCATTGATTCTTCTTCTTTTGGATATATTATTCAGTGCGATCTTTAAGCTTCTAAAAATTAATAGTAGAAGTAGGTTATAATATTCTTTTTCGATTTATATTGCATTATCGGGTTAACCTATCACATATTTCTACATTTCTCACAAAGCGATGTTAGATTATGGTTGACCATGGTTGACCATGTTTGATTTTCAAATTGAGACAATCATTGTCACAATGTGGTTTTGTACCATGGTTGACCATGATTATAAACCCAAGGGATTTATACTAAACCCTAGGATTATTATTATAAACTCTATGAATAATATTATTCCCTAGGAATATGAACCCTTAGATAAAAAACCTAAGGGATTTATATTGTAAACCCAAGTGAATAATAAAACCTAGAGATTAATACTAAAACACCATGGATTATAAGCCAAGGGGTATAATATCACACCCAAGGTATATAAAATCTAAATAAATATTATAAACCCTAAAAGAAACATGGTTGACAATAGTTGATTTTCATATTGAGACAACCCTTGTCACAAAGTGACGTTGCAACATGGTTGACCATTGTTAATTTTCATATTGAAACAATCCTTGCCACAAAACAAAGTTCCACCATGGTTGACCATGCTTTACCATGATTTATTTTCATATCGAGACAATCTTTTTCACAATGTGACATTGGACCATGATTGAATTTATAACACATGATTGACCATGGTTGACCATCATTGATATTATAAACCCAAGAGGTTAATACTAAAAACCCGAAGGATTATAAAACCAAGGGAAAAATATCAACGAGAGGGAATATTGTAAACCCATGGTATATAAACCCTAAAATAAACATGGTTGATCGTGGTTGGTTTTCGTATTGAGATTGATTTTCATATCAAGAAAATTATTGTCACAATGAAATATTCAATCATGGTTGACCATGAATTATTTTAATATGAAAATAATAATTAAATAATAATTTTAATATCAAAAAACAATTTCAAAGAAAATATTTTTGATATAAAGTTATGGACACACCAAGCTTGATTCAGATTAATATTTACAGAATAAATAATATAAAATATTAAAATCATTAAAATATTTTTAAAAATTAAGTTAAATTAGTAAATTACATATTGATAATAGTTAATTTAATTAATAATAAAATAATAATATACAGTTAATAATATAAATAATTATAAATATAATATAATATTTTTTTCAATTTAAAATTCAATTATGATTATAAATACTTTAATTAAATCTTTATATATTCATGTTATAATAAATAATACAAATACAAATTATTATAAATATAAGACTAAGGTATATAAACACTAAGAAAATATAAACCCAAGGCAATAATATAAACCCAAAGTATGTAAACCCTAAAATAAATATTATAAACCCTAAAACAAACATGGTTGACCATGGTTCATTTTCATATTGAGACAATCTTTGTCACAATGCAACATTGGACCATGCTCGAGTGTGGTTGACCATGATCGACTTTCACATCAAAGCAATCATTGTCACAATCATACGTTGGACCATGGTTGACCATGGTTGATTTTCACATTGAGTGAATATTTGTCATAATGCAATGTTGCACCATGGTTGAAGGTTGTCACAACGTGATGTTGGTCCATGGTTTACCATGGTTGCACATGTGACGTTGGACCATGGTTGACCATGGTTGTCACAAGGTGATGTTACACCATGGTTATTGACCATGGATGACAATCATTGATTGTGGTTGACCATGAATAATTTTTATATTCGGACAATCTTTCTCACAATGCGATGTTAGACTATGGTTGACCATGTTTTATTCTCAAACTAAGACAATATTTGTCATAATGTGTCATTGTACCATGGTTGACCATGATTGATTGTGGTTGATCATGACTAATTTTCATACTCAAACAACCTTTCTCACGACGCAATGTTAGAATATAGTTGACCATGTTTTATTTTCAAATTGAGGCAATTTTTGTCACGCTATGGCATTGTACCATGGTTGACCATAATTGACCATGGTCGACCATGTTTGACCAATGTTATCCATGATTGACCATAGTTAATGATGGTTGACAATGGTGGAGTATGATTTATTTTGATATTGAGACATTTCTTATCACAATTTGGCATTGGACCATGGTTGACTATGATTATAAACCCAAGGTATTTATATTAAACTCTAAGATTAGTATTATAAACATTATGAATAATATTATACCGTATACTATGAACCCTTATATTAATAAACTTAAAGGGTTGATATTATAAACCCAAGAGAATACTAAACCCAAGGGACTAATACTAAAACACCAAGGGATTATAAACCCAAGGGTATAATATTAAACCTAAGGGATTAATATTATAAACCCAATGTATATAAATATAAACCCTAAAGGAACGTGGTTGACCATAGTTGATTTTCATATTGAGACAATCCTTGTCACAAAGAGATGTTGTAACATGGTTCACCATAGTTGATTTTCATAATGAGAAAATCCTTGTCACAAAGCGATGTTCCAAAATGGTTGATCACGCTTGACCATGATTGATTTTCATATCAGGATAATCTTTGTCACAATGTGACATTGGACCATGGTTTATTTTCAGATTAACACAATCTTTTTCATAATGCGATGTTTAACCATGATTGACCAAGATTGACTTTGTAAATCATGGTTACCATGGTTGACGATGATTCATATTATAAACCTAAGGGATTAATACTAAAATCCTAAGGGAATAATATTAATTGAGGGGAATAATATAAACCCAAGGTATATAAACCGTAAAATAAACATGGTTCACCATGATTGATTTTCATATTGAGGTTAATTTTCATATCAAGACAATTGTAACTTGGCACAATTATATATTCAATGATGGTTGACTATAGTTGTCAGAATGTGATGTTGGACCATGGCTATAGACCATGGATGACCATGATTGACTCACCATTATTTATTCTCATATAGAGACAATATTTCTCATAATGCAACCTGAGATGATGGTTAACCATGGTTGATTTTCAAATTGAGGCAATCTTTGTCACAATGTGGCATTGTGCCATTGCTTACCATAATTGACCATGGTCGAACATGTTTGACCAATGTTGTCCATGGTTGAGCATGGTTGACAATGGTTGATGATGGTTGAGTATAGTTTATCTTCATATTGAGAAAATTCTTGTCACAATGTCATGTTGGACCATGGTTGACCATGATTATAAGCCCAAGGGATTTATATTAAACTCTAGAATTAATATTATAAACCCTATGAATAATATTATACCCTAGGAATCTGAACCCTCATATTAATAAACCGAAAGGATTGAAATTATAAACCCAAGAGAAAAATAAACCCAATGGATTAATACTGAAACACCAACAGATTATAAACCCAAGAGTATAATATTAAACGCAAGGGGTTAATATTATAAACACAAGGGATTAATATTATAAACCCAAGGTATATTAACCCTAAGATAAATATTATTAACACTATAGGAAAAATGGTTAACCATGGTTGATTTTCATTTTGAGACTATCCTTGTCACAAAACGATGTTGCAACATGGTTGACCATGCTTGATTTTCATATTGAGACAATCCTAGTCAAAAAATTATGTTCCACCATGGTTTACCATGCTTGACCATGATTGATTTTTATATCAAGATAATATTTGTCACAATGTGACATTCCACCATGGTCGATATTCATATTGAGACAATATTTGTCACAATGCGACATTGGAAAATGGTTGACCATGATTGACTTTATAAAACATGGTTGCCCATGATTGATCTTTAGATTGAGATGGTCTTTGTCATAATGTGGCGTTCGACCATGGTTGCCCATAATTGACCTTGGTCGACCATGTTTGATCGATGTCGTCCATGATTGACCATGGTTGATTGCGGTTGATAATGGTTAAGCATGATTTATTTTCATATTGAGACAATCTTTGTCACAATGTGACATTGGAACATGGTTGGCTATGGTTTATTTTCATATTGAGACCATATTTGTAACAATTTGGCATTGGGCCATGGCTGATTTCATACCAATAATGTGAATATTTTATTTAATATGAATGATTTATGAAGAAAGGTTTCTGGTTCATATAAAATGAACCCTTCTCCGTATATGTGGGCTAAAATTTGATTTTGACCCCATATTCTAGTTTTTACAAAATTTCTCTTTGCATTACCCTTCAAATAAAAACAATTCATGTTGAGAAGAAACTGACAACTTAGCTTCACGCTTCTAAAACCATGAACAAATTAGATTCGATTTTTTTCATAGACTAGAGAAACAACAACTCATCCAAATGAATGTGACCGAAGTACGTAAGAAAGATTGACAATGGTTATTCTTTGTCTATGTGTAATATTCTCTTTTCTTGATATGGTCAAAATGGATAGAATCTACGCATGGTATTGAACATGATATTTTCCCATAGGATCTTCCCATGGTATTTTCCTTCATTTTTCGAAGGAAAATAATAAAATAAGGTTTCTAGAGACTCCATAAAACTTATTAAAACTTTGGATCATCTTGAGTTGTCCATCAATCTTTTATTTATTTAGAACATGGCAAATCCAATTTTAGTTTGATCCAAGGGACAAAAACCTCATGGGTGTAATCTACCTCGGTGATCCATCATGGGTCCATGATTTTGCTTCAGTGTTTTGTTTTATCTTTTGATGAGTAGTCATGCATGCCATTGCAAGGGCTCCGATATTTCTATATGGGAATGTACTATTTTCTTCAGTTAATAATATAAATAAAATGCTGCATATTTTTTTAGATCCCTTGCGTTCTCAGTTTTGCTTCTTAGCATTTCAATTAGAACACTAAAATATTCTAGATCTATTGATTATTTAGTTGTTTCGGATCTTATAGTGGTATCAAAGTTTGTCATACTGCCATCTTGAGGGTTTTATACAGGGAACTTCAGTGGGATTTATTTTCACTATAGCCAACATTCCCATCTTCAGTAGTATTAAATATCACCGTAGTTGGTTTATTTTCAGAATTCTCCTACTTCGAGTTCGAGGATCAAGGAATGAATCTAGATTTGTAACTATGTAGTGTTTCTCATTTTCTTAAAAAAATAAAAAAAAATAATTTGAGATATTGATAAATTATCAGGAATTTAAGGGATTGGATATCACATTTATTTGCAGAGCTTGTGCGCTGATCATTTATTGGAGGGATGAGGATTTATGAAGAGGTCATGTGTAGATTAACGCTATTTGGAGGTCAGAAAGGCCACTGCCAGATCCGTGATATGCTACACAAATAAATCACATTGTTTCCCATTCATTAGAGAGAGAGTGTGTGCAGGAAGGCCACTGCCTAATAAATTGTGGAGGTCGCGATATCATAGTGTCTCGAAGGGCACAGGATTTATTGCGTAACAGATCGACGAAATTTAGCAAAGAGTCATTGTGAGTAGGTTGAGAGAAGGATGTTGCCTTTGGGTTATAATTAACAAAAAATGCAAATCTGAACTGGTCCGAAGGGTGGATCACAAGTCGACGAATTTTCATTGCAGTTGTTGAAGATGAAAGGGATGGGTCAAGAAAACTCTGAGTGTAGGCCTTCCCATCAAAACAAGGAGGCAATGCCACCGTTGGGGCTTGGTATATTTTTTTCTCAAGTCGCGTAGGTGACTATCACATAAGGTGTTGAAGTTTATCCATCTATTGATTGTAAAAGCCTAAGAGATTTTTGCATCAACAATGAAGATATAAGAAACTGAGTTACATGCTTTGCAGAGGGAGAAATGTTCACTACTAGAGGAGAAAATTCCATGAATAAGGAGGAGTCACATCAATCAAGGAAGACAGACATGTAAGATGTAGGGGGACTAGGAGGCTAGAATTTCAAAGTTGGAGTCGTCGTTGTAAGCATTACTATCATGGTTTGGTCGTTGCGTAGAAAGGCTAGAAGGTCACATCTATTAGATTATTGGTCCGTGGTCGCTATTGAAGTGGATTGAGGGACCATCGAATCATGTCACAAGAAAAGCGATCTTATAATCATGAATTTCATGATGAATCCCTCCAGTCAGAAGAATCTAGTTTCAATGGTCTGTACTCAAAGAATTTATTTCTTACTAAAGATTGTTTTGCTAGTCCTCTATCTAATCATCTCGGTAATAAGATAGCGGTGCCTAACATTAAAAACATAAGGACTTCCAACTTGATTGGTGCAAGAAACAACAATATTTTCCATCAAAATAAAGTCTTGCACTAGTAGTGTATTTCATAAGATTTGCAACTATGGCATGAAGTCTTCTCATGCACTCTAGAGTGTTGCAAAGACAAAAATAATTTGAGTGTATATAGGTGCAGAAAAGTTGGAGATTTGTGAGTTGTAATGAGACATGATAGGACATTGCGGAAGGAATGGTTAGTGTCCACGACTAAGAAGTCATATTGGTGATTGTGAACGTAGGCACTATGGCTTCAAGCCACAGATCTAACACTTTGTAAAAATTGGCCAAATTTTGCCATGTTGGTAAATTTCATTAATTTAATACATTGTTGTATTATTTGATCCAAATTTGTCAAAAGAGGCCATGCTCAAAGCACAGTCCTAAGTGATAGAATTAGAGAAAAATAAAGAAGGTTCAGTCCGAGTTTATTTAGGAGGGAAATATTTCCGTCAAACTTTAATTGTTGAAAATATAAGAAGGAAAGACTATGATTGACTTTATAAAATATGGTTTACCATGGTTAATTTTCAGATTGAGACAATATTTTCATAATGTGCCATTGCACCATGGTTGACCACAATTGACCATGGTCGACCATGTTTGACCAATGTTGTCCATGATTAACCATGGTTGATAATGGTTGAACATCATTTAATTTCATATTGAGATAGTCTTTGTCACAATGGGACATTGGACCATGATTGACTATGGTTGATTTTAATATTCAGACAATATTTGTCACAATGTGGTGTTTGACCATGGTTGATTTAATATCAATAATATAATTATTTTATTTAATATGAATAATTTATGAAGTAGGATATTAGGTTCATATACAATGAACCCTTCTCTCCATATATGAGTTAAAATTTTATTTTGACCCCATATTCTAATTGTTACAAAATTTCTCTTCGCAGGGCCCTTCAAAGAAAAATAATTCATGTTGAGAAGAAATTGACAACTTAGCTTCAAGCTTCTAAAGCCATGAGAAAATTAGCTTCAAGCTTCTAAAACCATGAACAAATTAGCTTCAATACTTTTCGTAGAATACAAAACCAACAACTCATCCAAATGAATGCGATCGAGGTAGGTAAGAAAGATTAATAATATTTATTTTTTGTCTATGCATAAGATTCCCTTTTCTTGATATGGTCAAAATGGACAGAATCTACCTATCGTATTTACCATGATATTTGCCCATTGTATTTTCCTTCATGTTTGAAAGGAAAATAATAAAATAAGGTTTCTAGATACTCCATCAAGTGTATTAAAGAGGATATGAGCAAGGCATTTGGATCATCTTAAGTTGTCCATCTATATTTTCATTATCGAGAACTTGTCAAGTCCAATTCTACTATGATCCTAGGGATGAAAATCTCATTGGTGTAATCTATCTTGTGGATCCATCCAGGTTCCATGATTTTGCTTTAGTGTTTTTATTTCTCTTTTCATGAGGAGTCATGCATTCCATTGCAGGGGCTCTGATATTCTTATATGGGAATGTACTATTTTCTTTAGTCAATAATATAAATAAAAGGCTACATCTTTTTTTTAGATCCCTTGTGTTTTGTGTTTCGCTTCTTAGAATTTCAATTAAAACACTGAAATATGCTAGATCTATTGATTATTTAGTTGTTTGTGATCATACAGTGGTATTAGAGTTGTGCATACTGCCAGCTTGAGGGCATAATACAGGGAACTTCAGTGGGATTTGTTTTCACCCAGCTGATATTCCCATCTTCGATAGTATTTAATATCCCCCTAGATGGTTTTTTTTTCATATTTTTCCTACTACCAATTCGAGGATTGACGAACAAATCTAGATTTCTATCTGCACAAGGTTTCTCATTTGCTAAAAAAACATTAATCTGATATATTGGTAAATTGTGGGGAGTTTAAGGGTATTTGATATCTCAATTATTTACAGAGGTCATGCAAAGATCATTTTACTGGATGACCAGGCATATTATCAAGAGGTTTTACATAGATTAACACCATTTGGAGGGCCGAAAGGTGACTACTAGATCCATAATACAGTACTCAAAGAAATTAAACTATTTGCCATTCATTGGAGAGAGAGTGCATGCAGGAAATCTAATGCCTAATCAAGTGTGGAGGTCGCAAGATCATAACCTCTCAGAGGGCATAGGATCTCTAGCAAAATAGATCCACAACATTCGGCACTGGGTAATGGTGACTAGGTCAAGAGTGGGACGCTGTCTTCAGGTTACAATGAACAAACAACACAAATCCCAATTGTTCTGAAGGGTATATCATAGGTCGATGAAATTTCATTGCATTTGTTTAAGATCGAAGGGAGGGTTCAAGACAACTCTGAGTGTAGCCGTCCCATCAGAACAAGGAGGCAAGGCCATCATTCGGGCTTGGTATCATTGTAGCTCAAGGCGCACATGTGACTATCATGTAAGGCATTGAATTTTATCCATCTATTAATTGTAAAACACCGAGAGATTTTTTCACCAACAATGAAGATATAAGAAACTGAATTACATGCTTTGCACAGGAGGAAATTTGCATTACCAGAGAATAGAAAATTTCATCAATAGGGTGGAGTCATATTAGTCAAGGAAGAGGGACGTATAAGCTGTAACAGAACTGAGAGGCTGACATTTCAAATTTTGAGCCGTTGTTGCAAGCATCACTGTCATGGTTTGGTCGCTGTGTGGAAAGCCCTGAAGGTCACATCTATTAGATCATTAATCCCTAGTCGCTATTGAATTTTACCGAGGGACCACCGACTCATGTCACAAGAAAAGGGATCTTACAATCATACATTTCATGACCAATCCCTCCAGTGATAAGAATTTGGTTTCAATAGTCTGTACTGAAAGAGTTTATTGCTTAGTAAAGGTGGTTTTGCTAGTCTTGTTGAGGGTAATTCTTAAAATCAGCTATGTAATTGGTAACAAATTAGCGAGAAAATTTTGTATTCTGACTTATTATACTTAAGGCAACAAATTTATAGAGTAGTTAGTTATCATTCAGCAAATTATTAGCTACAGTAAATTAGCCAGATAATGGATAATAAAATTAGAAATATGTCAGCTATATAATAATGTATTCATTGCTCCTATGAAGATATGAGATTCTAATGAGTGTTTAACTCATGGATTGAGAATCAGTCTTCTGTTATTTTTGTTCATTAGTTTTGTTTATGTTTTCATATGTATGCTCTTGTTATATTTAACATGGTATTAGAGCTAGGTTAAGAGAGCTGATTTATATGTAAAGTGTGTGTTGTTGGCAGGAAGTTTCAAAGGTTTGTGAAAGCCATTTGCAAGAGTTTTCATATTTTTGTGGAGATTCAAGTTATTGGTGGAAGTGATCAACAGTTAGCAATAATGACCAACAATATGAATATTTCTTAGCCACAAATACCAGTGTTTATAGGTGAGAACTTTGGTTTTTGGAGCATTAAGATGAAAACATTGTTTCTCTCACAAGATTTGTGGGATTTCGTAGAGAATGGATATACATAACCAGATTCTCAAATACTTGCCCACTGGAGTCAAGACCAAAGAAACCAACTAAAGGAAAATTGTAAGAAACATTCAAAGGCTCTCTTCCTAATCCAACAAGTAATGCATGATTCTATTTTTCCAAGACTAGTTCGAGTAACAAAATCAAAGGAGGCATGGGATGCTTTGCATCAAGCATATCAAGGAACTAATAAGGTAAAAATTGTCAAGTTGCAGTCCTTAAGAAGATAATTTGAAACTTCGTGCATACAAAACGCTGAATCTATTCAAGCTTTTCTCACTAGAGTTATGGGTATAGTGAATGAAATTAGGTCTTATGGAGAAGATTTAAAAGATCAAAAAATTGTTGAGAAGATTTTAAGAAGTTTTCCTACAAAATTTGATTGGGTTGTTGTTGCTATTGAGGAGTCTAAGGGTCTAATTCAGTTGTATGTGAATGAGCTAATTTGTCTCTTCATTCTCATCATGAGAAAAGAATAAATAGATATTCTAAAAAATCTATTGAGCAAGCTTTTTCAAGCAAGAGGAAATATTTTCAAATACAAAAGTGGTTCCTCTCATGACAAAAGCCATAACACTTTTGGAAGAGGAAGAGGAAGAGGTAGAGGAATATTTTTTTCTGCATACAACAAAGGAAGAGGTAATGTTGAAAGTGATGGAGGTAAAATATTTAATAAATCTCAACTTTAGCATTTTTACAGTAAAAGATTTGGTCGTTATGAAAGAAATTGTTGGAAAAAACAAACACAGCAAGCTATTTTTTCTGAAGAAAAAGAAGAGGTACGCATTTTATTCTTGGCTTTTGATTCAACTAATAATGTTTCCAAAGAGGTTTGGCTTATGGATATTTGGTATAGAAATCACATGATAAGAGACAAAATGTCTTTGTAGAGATAGATGGATGTACAAAATCTGATGTACTATTGGGAGATGACAAGCTAGTTGAAGTTAAGGTAAGGGAAAAATTGTTGTGAGGACAAAACAGAGAAAACCAAAGCACATTAATGATGTTTTATATGTTCCTAGTCTAGCACATAATTTATTGAGTGTGGAAAAGCTTCGTGAAAAGTCATATTTAATTGTTTTCAAGGACAAACAATGCATAATCTATGATAAAAATGATCACAATAAAAATATTTCCAAGACTGATATGCTGCAAAACATAATTTTTGCTTTCAATCTCCACTATGAAACAAGTACAACATTAAATGTTTCTTATGATGATAGTTCATGCCTATGGCACATAAGTTATGGACATTTGAATATGAAAGCCTTGAAATTGTTATATAACAATCAAATGGTCAAAGGGTTACCACTTATTGGTTCTACTGATGAAGTATGTGAAGGGTGTATTCTTGGTAAGCAACATAGAGATTCATTTCCAATAGGAAAATCATGGAGAGCAAGTAAACGATTGGAACTAGTGCATGCAGATATATGTCGTCTTACGCAAACCTTGTCTCTCAACAAAAATAAGTATTTCATAATTTTTGTGGATGATTTCGGTAGAAGAACATGGGTATATTTCATTAAAGAAAAATCTGATGCATTTGTCATATTTCAACAATTAAATTTCTTGTGGAAAATAAAAGTGGTTATTTTCTAAAAACATTATGCACAAATAGAGGGGGAGAATTCACTTCTAATAAGTTTGATTCTTATTGTAAAATGAATGGCATTCAAAGTCAATTGACAGCTAGTTATACTCCCCAATAGAATGGCATTGTTGAACGTAAGAATAGAACAATTGTTGAGATGGTTAGGAGCATGATGAAAGGTAAAAACATTCCAAACATTTTTTGGGCTGAAGTTGGGCCCAACAAGAAGCCTGCAAAATATTACCCCTTATGAAGCATGATGTGGAAGAAAACCCAATATTTCTTATTTAAGGGTCTTTGGTTGCATTGCTTATGCTCATGTTCCTACTGAAAAGATAAGAAATCTTGATGATAAAAGCGTGAAATGCATTTTTATTGGATATTGTGAGGAAACCAAAGGTTATAGATTGTACAATCCATAAACTGTAAAATTAATGATTAGTCATGATGTGTTATTTGATGAGAAAGAAGAATGGTAGTGGAATCATGATGTGCAACAACAAACTCCTAGTATTGTTGTACAAGAAGATGAATCTTTGTTTCTGCAAATACATCTAGTAATCAAAATACTTCAGAGGCAACATCCACTCCATCATCTTCTGCTACTTCAAGTCCTATTTCAAGTCCAAGTCCCCCTCCGAAAAAGACAAAATCTTTAAATCAAATTTATGGTTATACTAATTTTCCTTTGATGTCTTAGATTGAATCAGAGCCACGATGTTTTGAAGGTGCAATGAAAGAGTTAGTTTGGTGCAAAGCAATGGATGAAGAGATGGCAGCAATTAAAAAGAATGAAACATGGGAGCTTGTGCATCCTCCTAGTCAAAAGGAAGTCATTAGGGTGAAATGGATGTATAAAACCAAGTATGGATTTGATGGATAAATAAAAAGGAAAACATAGAGGTTAGTAGCAAAGGGATATGCTCAAAAACCACGTATTGACTACAATGAAACATATTCTCCTGTTGCAACATTTGATAAAATTAGAACTGTTTTTGCATTGGCAGCATAATATAAATGGATAGTTTATCAATTTCATGTTAAATAACCCTTTCTAAATGGTGAGTTGAAAGAAGATGTATATGTTCACCAGCCCCAAGGATATGAAGATGCAGGAAATGAGCATAAAGTCTACAAATTGAAAAAGGCTCTTTATGTTCTTAAACAAGCTCCAAGAGCATGGCACAGTAGAATTGACACTTATTTTTTGAAAAAGGGGTTTAATAGAAGTGAAAATGAACACACATTATATATCAAGTAAAATGGTAATAATATAATAATTGTGTTCTTATATGTAGATGACATGCTATACACATCTTCAAGTGATTTGTTAGTGGAAGAGTTTAGGCAAGCAATGATGGCTGAATTTGAAATGAGTGATTTGGGTTTGCTCCATTATTTTCTTGGCATAGAAGTGACACAAATGAATGATGGAATTTTTATTTCACAAGAAAAATATGTCTCAAATCTTCTTAACACATGGAAAATGGGAAATCGTAAACCCATGAGCACACCCATGAATACAAATGAAAAATTTTTTGTAGAAGGTGGAGCTATAAAGCTAGATGCTCAATTCTATAGGAGTTTGGTAGGAAGCCTTTTGTATCTTACTACCACTAGGCCTAATATTAACCAACTATTTCACTGTCTTCTACAAAGGCAGAGTATATTGCAGGATAAACAACAACATGTGAAGCAATTTGGTTGAAGAAAGTATTGTTAAATCTAAAACAAGAACCAAAATATGCGTCAACTATTTACTGCGATAACTTGTCTTCCATTTACATAACTAAAAATTCAATGTTTCATAATCGCACCAAACACATTGATATCAAATATCATTTCATAAGAGACTATGTAGCAAAAGGTGAAATTGAAATAAAGTTTTGTACAACAAATGAACTTGCAGGTATATTTACCAAAGCACTACCTAAAGGTAAGTTCGAATATATGATGGATATGCTTGGAATCACCTAATTAAGCATTAAGGGGGAGTGTTGAGGATAATCCTTAAAATAAGATATGTAATTGCTGAAAAATTAGCGAGCAAATTTTGTGTTCTGACTTATTAGAATTAAGGAAGCAAATTTGTAGAGTAGTCAGTTATCATTCAACAAATTATCAAGGACATTAAATTAGTCAAATAATGGATAATCAAATTACAAATATGTCGTCTATATAATAATGTATTCATTTCTCCTATGAAGATATGATATTCCAATGAGAGTTCAACTCATGGATTGAGAGTCATACTTCTCTTAATTTTATTCATTAGTTTTGTTTATTTTTTCATATTTATGCTCTTGATAGATTTAACAAGTCCTCTATGATATGATCTTGATAATAATATATCAATGCCTAATATTAAAAACATAAGGACTTCCAACTCTAATGGTTGAAGCAACAATAATTTTGCCATCAAAATAAAATCCTTGCACTGGTAGTGCATTTCATAATATATGCAACTATGGCATAATGTCTTCTCATGCATTTAGAAGACTAAAATAATCTGAGTGTATACACGTGCAGAAAAATTGGAGAGTTTTGAGCTATAATGAGAGGTGAGAGGACGTTGTAGAAGGATTGGTTAGTGTCCAAGGCTGAGAAGTCATATCGACGCCTATGAAGGTAGGCACTGTGGCTTGAAACCACAGATCTGACACTTTGTAAAAATTGGCCATGTTTTGGTGTTATTGTAAATTTCATTAAATAAGATGTTGTGTTATTTGATCCAAATTTATCAAAAGAGGCCATTCTCAAAGCACAGTCTTGAGCGACAGAACTAGAGAAAATGAAAGAAGGTTCATTCTAAGTTTATTCAGGAGGTTAATATTTGCATCGAGGTTTAATTGTTGAAAATGTAGGAAGGAAAGACTTCAATCAAAATTTTATTGTTGCATATATCTATTATTTAGGTCTAGGAGGACACACTCATTGTTAAAGAATTAGTCAATGATTAAAAGGGTCAGATTTAGAGGGTAGTTTTATCCTAGTACATACATCTCTTAACAAAAGTGGCTCTTCATTTAGAAAATTCAAAGGATGAATTCTCTTCCTACTTAAGTTTGAGATTAGATCAAAAATTTGCAGATCAAGGGCAAAAAGGATAGAGTTTCCATCATTACCAAGAATTAGAGGCTAAAACTTTCGAGAGGCTACAAATCTACTGGCAAATCCATCGTTGGTGGGGTCATTGTGTAAGTATCTCAATGCATAGTGGGGGTTAGAGTTGAGGACCCATTGGCTAATGGTTACTCTTGTTAACTCGTGTGCAGAAGAGGTGCAATATTTAATTAGATCTCGCCAAAAGCTTAGACAACACATGTTCCATCGAGTCATGGTACTGAATTATGAGAGGGCCTTCACTATTTTTGTTTGATGTATGGTATAGCCCATATTAGATGATTTTGTTTGAAATAAATAAATTATATATTAGAAATAAAAAGAGAAAACGAAGAGAGGAAAATAAGAAATTTGTATTTGGAATATACTTATTGGTTTTTATTGAAAAAAGGGGTTTAGAGATATACATATTTTATTTTTATTTAGTTGTAGTTCAATATTTATTTGGAGACATGAGGGTTTTTGGTAGTAGAAAAAAGAAAAAGAAAGAAGGTGATGGAATATTAATTTTTAAGTTTGTGGCTATAGTGTTTTTGGCCAAATTTGTTCAAAATATTTGGGAAGGCATGATTGACAGAATATCTCTACGAATAATTAGCGTATTCATGCATATTCTTTCTTTGGATTGAAAGAAGATGAACCATCTTGAAGAGACCTCAGAAAGCACCCAAACACTTCTTGATGAACTAGTGAGAATATATGGTCGTTTATGCAATAATACTCCCTTAGACCAAATTAATGGTAAAAGAAACAAACAATTCTCGAAAAGAGTCCATGTCATTCTACAGTCAAAGCACCCATGGGAAGGGAAGAAAGGGTAGGGAAGAGGGGCCAAGCTCTTCACACTTGGATCTGGATTACAACGAACAATGTCTATCATAGACTTTTGTCAACTGGAGGAATTAGACATGTGTTTGTCTGGGGTGGGGAAGCTAGAATGAAAGAAACTTAGTTGCACTCTCAAGCCATCGATTCTTGCATTGATAAAACCCAAATCTGGGAGCATCCTTATGAAAGGGCAAGGCTCAAAGTTGCTTCTTGTCTCAGCAGGATCATAGGTTTAACATCGCCACTACTTCCTCACAATAATGATATTATGAGAGAGATATTGAGGTTGATAGTAGAATATGTTCAGGGGTTGAACAACATCATGTTTCATACCTTTTAGAAGTGTTGTAGAATCTTAGAACTCGTGGTAGAGTTTAGCTTTGGCACATTCAAGCTGAATTTGGAATGTGAAAACTTAATCTTTGAGATATTTCAAAACATTTACAACAACATTACATCCAAGATACTAAGATCCAAACTATTGACCATTTGGAGGAAGGAGCTAATTATATCACCAACCGCTTATGATCTAGTGGAGAAGTTGGTCATGAAAAACATAAAATTGCTTAGAAGGGTGCTCACTAAGGAGTTGAAGAGGATTAATATAGGAAACGAGAACAATGGAAATAAAACTTACAGCAAGAATGAGGTAACAAGGAGATGACTGTGCTTTATCTGCAAGGGACCATGGGAACCTAACCATTCATGCCCAGGTGATAGGAAGGAGGAAAAAAGGGAAGAATAGTTGGAGACACTTTCAAATCATAGGAATTCATCTATAGTTTGGTTCATCATTTTTGAGGAGAGTACCCACGAAGGATCCAAGCATACAAGTACAAATGGTGAGAAATAACATAATAATTTTAAGAGAGACTCACAGGAAAAGCCATTGATAATCATCCAAACTAACAAAGTACATGGGGAAACAAAGGTGGTAATTATTCCTATCGATGTGGAAAACTATTGTACAATCGAGTCCATAGATCTCCACGACGGCACCCATTAAGAGTATGATCAATCAATTGTAGATAATAATCCACCAATGCATCCATGTTAGACAACTAGAGAGGGTGGACAAAAAATGTCTCGATAGGTGAAGGCTAGGAAGAAGACATTCAAGGAGACTTTAGTAAGGAGCGAGTAGTGGTAAAACGACATGATGAGCATGATCATGAGGGAAAACATGAAAAATATAGTATGCATGATAAGAAATTTCTAGAGAGTCGGTGAAAGGTTCAAGATGGAGCTTTGATAGTTGAGCATACAAAATCATTCAGGAAGACACCAGAATTTCTAGTAGAGGACTTCCTTGAAAATATCATGCATTTTAGGACAAATATTATGTTGTTGAAGAAAGGAGTCTGGAAATTTCGAGACATTGTCTTACAAGAGAATAAGAAAATTGAGGAGCTCATAGGGGTATGTACCGAATCAATTGTCAAGTTGTCTAGTGTTGGGGAATGACTCAAGTCCCTCATAAGGCAATAAGAGGAGTACAGTTGGGAGTTCCAGAGAAATCCTCTACAAGAGTACATAGATAAGGCTCGCAGCACCACCAATCCACCTTTATACATTGGGGAGGGAAAGGAAAAGTTATCCAAATGGATCGTGCTAGGTGACTGAGTGGAGAAGCATGAGTAGAGGATTAGGCAACATTAGCATAGTAGACTTATTCCATGTGGAGGCATTCATGCATTATATATGTAACAACCCTCGTTAAAAATCCATGTAAATATAAAGTATAAGAAAAAGGTAATGGGAAATTTATTCCAAGATGAATGGTGGGCAAAACATCATAATGGGTGTTCATTTCGATTATTATGGTTAAGGAAATTGGAAAAGGTTTTAGAAAAAAATGGAATTTTTGGCACCTTTGTTTATGAAAATAATGGGAATTAGCAGAAAAGGAAGGTGAAAGGCTACAAGTTTCATGTTAGGATGAAAATGAAGGAAAATGATGGAAAACTTAAGAAAAATATGGCCAGTATTGATAAAAAGGATTATGAGGATCAGTTATCAAGCTTTTCATAGGTTTTTGTGGAGATCCCTTCTATTGTCTCTCTCTCTCATACTCTTGGACACTTAGATTTTTCTTAGAGCACTATTGCAGAGTGTGACATAATTATATTTTTTTAGGAAAAAGGAAAAGGAAGAGTAGGAAAGAGGAAGAGGACATTGATATCAGTAGATGCAATGGGTTTTTCTTGTAGGTACCAAGTTACATGTATGTTTTCCTCACTAGCTTTGCCATGCATGACATATGCATGTGGTTTATTGGCCATGATCTATCATTGGCATGGAAGATTACCTGGATTGACAATGGATTTGCCTATCCTTGCCATTTCCTAAATAACCATGGTGTTGTGGGTTTATTTCTTTTTTTCTCCCATTGGTTCTCATATTTCCTTTAGGTTAGGTTGACTTACTAGTTCCTGGAAGCCCTGGTTGGACAAACACTATGGAAGCCCTATAAAAACATATATTCAATTATTAGTCCTAGAATCCTTGGTTGGAAAAACTCTCTAGAAGCCCTTGGTGGTGTAACACCTTCCTCCCACATCTACCCAAGCAACCGGCAAGCTGGGGTAAACATGTGACGAGAGGCCACTATGATATGATTCAATCTCCTAAGTTACCTCAAGGAAGTGGAACCGACTGAAACACACCATTAACAAAACCCTTAGAGGACAAGTCAACCACTCAGATAGCCCATCATTATGTCCCACTATTGTTTCAGTTCTCTTGGGCCATAGTCGCTCTCATGCTATGGGAAAGGGAGTGAAGAAAAACCTAAATTCACTCTCACAGTTGTACGTACCAATGAATGCCGACCAAAAGAGTCAGTGTACCAGCAACCCCAAGATTTAAGCCACTTTTTCAAGCTTAGAGTTGAGGACACTGCCCAGAACTAGTCCATCTCTTCAAATTAGTAAAGTAACATGGCAATGAAAGTACTAAAGAAAATACTTGTTCAAGACCTTGAATGGATCCAAAGTAGCCATGTTAGGAATTTCGTCAAATATTTCAACAACATGTAACCTACATGTGTAAACAACAGAATTAAGTGTAGGGATCTCGCACTTATCTGAGAATTGGTATGAGCAATTGTTTCTTCATTCCATTTGCTGCATTATCATGTATTAGGTCATAGGCACACTATCCATTCATATACATGTAAAAACATGCTAAGAGCGATAGATAGTTGTTGTGATAAGATGTGCATATAACCACCATAATAGGAACAAAAATATAATAAATGTAACAACCATCAAGTCCATAAATACCTCAGTACTTTACACATGGAAATAAAGGGAAAGGATTTCTCATTAATGAATGCAATGAACCAACCAGAGATGGAACTACCACATTCCATCGAAATGTAGAATGGTTGAGCCAAATCTCTTTTCAACTATTCACCCCCCTACCATATTCCAAACATGAATGTGGGATCTCATAGAAGACGTCAATCAAAACAAATCCAGGGCTTCCAGAGGTCATCCACCTCAATCCATCAAATAGCGATTCCACCTCACAGTCAGACATCACCAAAACCATCTTCAAATTGGTCTCAATCCAAGCCTTTCAGGGCTTCCAGAACATTTGTTTCAACCAAGGTTTCCAGGGCTAGTAACTCAACCCAAAACTATTGTCAGGATTCCAGAGTGTTTTTTCATCCAAGGCTTCCAAAGCGTTTTTCCAACCAAGGCTTCTAGGATTAGTAACTCAACCCAAGCTGGTACAGGGCTTCCAGAGCATTTGTCCAACCAGGGCTTCCAAGAACTAATACCTCCACCCAAGTTAAGGAATCATTAGAACCAAGAAAAAAAATCATGAAAGTAAACCCATAATCACCATGGCTATCCAGGAAAAGGAAAGGATAGGAAATCCACTATCAATTCATACAATCCTCCATGCCAATGAGAGATCACAAGCAAGAAACCACATGGATATGTCATGCATGCCAAAATTAGTGAAGAAATCATACATGTAACTCGATACTTATAAAAAAATATGATGTAGCTACTGATTTTGATTCCTTCTTGCACTTTCCTTCTCTTCCTTTACCTTCTTTCTCCAAGAATCGAGGTATGCCACACCCTCCAAGAGTGCTCAAAGAAAACTCTAAGTATCCAAGAGTATAACAGAGAGAAAAAATGAGTGACCTCCAACACTAAACTGATAAAAAATAGAGAGCTCCCTCAAAAGCCTTTTTATGAATGATACCTCTATTTTTATTTTTTTGCTAATGCAAGAGTCGTGCCTTCTATCCAAAATGTTCAAAGGATAAAACTACATAAAATACAAACAACCATAGGCTAAACATTTTAGCGCTAGCTATAAGCCTCACCGAAGAAATAAACCCGCTAACTAGGTTGTAAAGACCTAAACAATAGACCTGAAGTAACTCAAAACCAAAATAAACAATGCGTGAGTGGCCATTCCGATCACCTAGTGACCCACCACGAAGCTATACACGCTTCAGGACCCGGACCCATCAATATGCACGTTGTTTCTTGACCGTTGATTCTCCTTGCCTAATCCAATAGTGGAGGATCATATCCCATGAACTAAAATTTCAGAGAATTACCACACGATGGGGGCGGTATTCTCTCCCCAACCTTGGCCACATGTTGTGTGGTGAGTGAAATCCTTCCAACTCCGAAAAACCACTCATGGCTTTAAGGGTATGCGATGAACCAGAAACCACCGCGAGGGCGGTATCAACACCACGAGAAGTAATGCGGGGTGTTTTGAGTCTACTGAGAAAGTAAGGACTTTGGTCCATCACACCAGCCCAAATCCTTAGGCGCTTGAACCAAAGGACGATGGAAATATTCTTACCATTCATGATGTTCTCCATCCAAACATCCAAGTACCACAATTTGCCGAGAAACTCACACCTAAGACTTCAGTGTTTGTGCTTACCTAGGCTGAGGAGGCAGACAAAGACCTACATACCAATTGTAACATCAATTATGAAATAACACTTCATATTGACTCCAAATCAACTAGACCCCATCTTTGTGACTGTTACCCAACTCTGTTTCGATATGTCATTCTGTCTTCATCCGGCTGATTGAGACAATGCTCTGTCAATCTATTGTGAGCTATCTCTTTCCATCTCATCTTGACCCTGCTTTTGGTACAGAGCACCCCTTGATTAACTAAAATGTCTGCCAATTTATTTTCCATCCTTCGTACATGAGTAAAACTCACGGTTCGCAAGCACAGAAGGTGAAATTGAATCCTTTTAAAGACCTGGAGCAACCTCCAGTGCCTTGAGACTTTTTCTAGCTCCGTGCCACAACATATTCTCTTGACCGAGTTGATGATTAACTTAGAATCAACTTCAATTATTATATTTTGAAGATTATACTACTTCAGGATATCTAAACATTGCTCAAGTGCCATTAATTCCGCCATATTGTTTGTAGATCTTCCTAAATGGAAATGAAAAATAAAAAGGATGTAGCCATTTTCATCCCTTAACACCCCTCCATAAATAGCAATACTTGGGTTTCCTTTTGAGGCCCCATCAATGTTGCATTTCAAAAAACCCTGAGGGGGAGGAGGCGAGCAGTTTGGCTTATTGACCAGTTTCTTCACCTTCCTATCCATGCCCTGTGGTATAAGGCCCTGCATACCCAACTAAAGAAGTATCTGCATATTAGCTTCTGAAGGTGGATTCTTTGGGGAGGTTCGCATTAAATTTCCCACTTTCTCCTTAAGTTGTCTTAATATCTGTGCAATAATGCTCTCGGAGGAACTTTTTTCATTTTTGAAGATTATGTAGTTCCATTCTTTCCAGACCTTCCATATTATGAAGGTTGGAGTTAAAGCCCAAGTTGAACGAAGAATTTCATAATCAGAAAGGTTTCTTATCCAGTTATTAAGGGTATTTATAATTCTTCCTTTGTCTATGTCTGTTTGTCTAAAAATGGTGGCAAAAGTATCCCACAACCTGGAGGTGAAAATAAAATTATTGAGAAGGTACTCCATCATTTCCTCTTGGGATTCACAAAGATGGCATCTAGATGGTCCCAGAACACCCCTCTTCTGAATGTTTTCCCAAGTCGAAATTTTCTTATGATGTACCAACCACATGAAGAGTTTGATTCTCATCCATCCTTGATCCCTCCATAGTTTCTGCCAAACCCTGTCCAGTTCATTGGAATCTAGCTCCAGGATTATGCACTTTGCCTTCTTAAGATTGAAGGTACCTTCATTATTGTTGCCCCATCTAAGTTGGTCATGCCCCTCTGATACCAGAATTTTCCTTTGGTTCAACATTGTTAGAAGTGCATCAACTTTTTCTTTCAAGGGGCTATCATTCCTGTATTCCATATTCTTCCAGGTACTCCATTTTCCTTCACTATTGGTTTGATCCCAAAAATATTTTACCCTAATTAACCCTTTGGTATCCGTTTCTTTCTTGAGGTCCACAAAGTCCTCTCTTAGCAGTGTAGGTTCTTGTTGCCATTTTTCCTCCCAAAACAAAGCAAGATATCCCTCTCTGATTTCCCAGAAGCTATTTTTTTGCACTGAGCCTTTATTCTCCCAGGCTTTATTCTAGATGTAGGAGGGCTTTATGATGCCAGTCATCCTTATGTGATAATTATCTTGCCAATTTCTGGTGTATTTTTATTTCCAAATATGAGCCCACTGAGCCTTTCGATCTTTTACCCAACGCCACCATAATTTTCCCCCTAAAACTTTTCTTAGCACTTTTAGATCATCCAGTCCAAGACATTCATTGTTTTTAGGTTTGCAAATCTTACCCTAGGCTACCAAGGCCCCTTTCTTTCTCTCCTCCCCCTTACCCCATATAAAGTCTCTTTGAATGGTTCTAAATTGTTGCAAAACTCCTTTTGGAGCTCGAATGGCTGAAAGCTTGAAGACGGGGATTGATTGAAGTACAACTTTTGCAAGCACCAGTTGGCGTGCCAAGTTCAAAGATCTAATAGTACATTTCCGGGTTTTATCTTGCATCTTGTTAATCACTTGCTCCCAAATGCTCTTGTGCAAAGGTTTATTAGTTAGAGGAACTCCCAAATGCTCTTGTGCAAAGGTTCAACAACTTTTTTCGCTTCAAAAATATTACCGAATTGATTCTTGTTCCAATATTTTAGTCTGAGCTTGATGTGTTTTAGTCTTTTGTGTAGCGGAAACATTCTTGTGCCATGAATATGTAGATCTTCTATCCACCATTTTGCAATGTTGCTGATAAAATATGGGTGGGTGAGCCAAATATTCTCAAATCTAAAAGGTCTTTTCTTGGGGGTGCCAATGCCCTAAACCTCAAATTGTATAGGCTAATGGTTTGAGCCTCGAAAGGGGAGAATTCTCACTGTTGTTTCCCTATCTGTGAGCATAAGGTCCTATGAGATTATGAATCTATCTAACTTTGAGGCTACTTGAGACTCTCCTCCTCTCTTATTGTTCCATGTAAAGAGGTCGTTACTCATATCAGTGTCAACTAGCTTCATATTGTCTATAAAATTCTGAAATGCTATAGAGTCTTTCCTTAAAG